>OZ020277.1:6070631-6117831 GCA_963971205.1 Aethes cnicana
CCGGGCGAGAGCCGCGAGGCTACACGCGCGCACGCCCACGCAGCCGGCCATCGTCGTGCACACCGCGCTCGCGCCCGCCGCGCCGCGCCCCACGCACCACATCCCACACACCCGCTGTCCGGAATATTGATACATTGTCAACCAACTTCAAGTTCTCAGTCCGGCTGTATGTTTTTTAACTAACTATACTGAATTTATTATGATTAGAGTAGGACTTTGATGCTTCTTTATTCAATCACAAGAGATTGTTGTCACATGGTACCAAAGATTGTCAAAATTACTACACCAGTATCTACTTTTGTAGTTTGTACCATAGGCTCATTGCATTTGAGTTCTACTTTTTACAATGCATTGTTTTGATTCATATAAAGTTAAATTGGTGCTAGTTTTATTGTAAATGAATTTAGCCAGCGTCTTCGTTCAAATGTCTTTATTTGGGTTGAGTTGGATACTCTTTCACCTATTGGTAACACTTACCTAGTCAAATATCATGCTTGTTATAGAGGTAAAAACTACATGACAACTGACTGACAGAATATGAATAGTTTGGCTTGGATATGTGTGAATTCACTAACCTAACTGTAGACAATAGAACACATATCAGCCAGGCCGTAGATCATGTTCATAATTAATCATTGAAGTAACCTGATTGAAGTCATATTCCTATTTAATTTTGGAATACCAGGAATATTGGATGATTAAAACAATTGTTATTGCATTTGTAGTATCAAAGATTGTTGTAATATTATATAGTAAATTTGTAATGTCATTACAAGACTTGTAAATAATAAATTATTTTTGCAACAAGCAAAATTATCTAAGAAATCAAAGTTACACCACCACATTGCTTTATTGCAGATTGTTATGCTATTATTAAATTGCAGGGTTGAAAAGTAAAAGGTCATAGTTACGTTTATATTTTTTATTTTAGAAACATGGTAAATGATAATGACCCCATAATTATTAACAAATTAGTTGTATTCAAACAATAAAATACCTATATTAATGATTATTCTTGTGATTTGACAATTAATACTGCTTGCTCAATTACTATTTTTTACAAATATTTATTCGCATGTTATAATGGGGACTATCGTTTCTTTGCTCACCAGTTGGCGCCACTGTTGACTGAGGTCCAAAGATATAGCTGTCAAAGGCGACTTTATAAGATCGGCGCCGAAACAAAGTCTTAAATCTTGAATCTCATTGATTTTATTAATTATAAATAACTATCATCATATCGAGTAGCTGTGCCGCAATGTTCTGCAGTTCCGTTTTGTTCGGAAAAAAACTTTTTTTTCAAAGTGTTAACATTCATCACCAAATAATCCATATTTGTGATAATTTCACGAAGGATATCACTTTTCAACAGGTAAATTAAAGAAACTATCATTTATGTCACGAAGCTCACCAAAACCAGTGAAAAGTGAATGTTATTGGACCTCTCGCGACACTAGCGCCTCTAGTGGCAAATTCACACGCGATAGCCCCCATTGGGCTTTTGTATAGACATTTTTTTAGTCAATTAACATTTTTACTATATTTTTGTTGTTGTCATAATTATTATCTGTTGCTACTTCGTAATATGTTCATGTTAATCTTTGTTATGTTCAAAACCTACGTAGTCCCATAGGTAACAGTAAAGTTGTTTAGGTACGTAGTGTACCTATGAAAGCAGGGAAAAATTAAGGCATGCTTTCTTCATGGTTGTCATTCAATAACTTATTATGTAAGTGTTTGGTAAATCTCGTTAAAAGTGATCCAGTGACTCACGTCGCATCAAAAATGAAAGTTTTTCAACAGCATGCAAATTTCATTATTTTAATAACGAGAAGATACATTAGGCCTCGCAAATTCTAAAAAAAAAAATTAGCTCCTATTAATGTGAAAACTCATGGGATATATGGGTTGTTGTGGCAGTATTAAGTATTGGTATTATTATGTCATATCACTTGGCTACTATAGTATTTTACAAGCTTTTATCAGAAGCTTTTATTTACTTTCAACTGTCCCATTGTCTGTAATGGAATCTTGCAAGTAAATTTGACCCACTTTCCGGTTTCCGATTCAGCTGAAATTTTGCACGAATATGTAAATCGCGTGCCAATGCAATATTATGATGACGTGGAGCTGATCTGAAGACGGAGCTGGAAGGTGGCCATAGGAACTCCGTAATAAAACCACATAACCCCATCGAGTTTGGGCTCGTTTGATTCGTCTTGAAGGGTAGATGAAGGATTTACCAATAAAAGTACAGTCAGCAATAAAAGCTTGTCCCAAAAATGTCATTTTTGATAATACTTTTTATAGCGAATAACTATTTAATCAAGTTAAGCTACAGTCTCCACCGCCAGAATTTTTCAATAGGGATGACGACAACTTTTTTTCCTTAGTCTATCAGAAAGATTATTGAAAAGTATTGGACACGTATTTTTTCTTTTTTCACGTAATCAAACTTATACGGAGATATATTGAGTTGAAATGTCGCGTGACGTCACGGTTAGGTACGATTTATACCTAACGGTGACGTAGTTAGCCCCCACTCTCTAACTTTAATGCGTTTTAACTTAGTCATTCTTTGTTAATTTGATAAAACAAAAATACGTGTCTAATATTTTTTTATTACCTGACTGACGGACTAATTAGATTTTCGATTTCTTGACTCTGTCGTCATCCCTATTCTCTTTACGTCTCGCCAGTGGAAAACCACTTTCACGTGTTTCGAGCCCGAGTTATGTACTTATTTAATTATAGTACAGACTGCGGGAATGCTAATTGATGGGTACAGTACAGAATACGCTAAAGTGATGTAAAGAGCGTAACAAAACAATGAAAATTTATATACACTCAACAGCAATGGAAAATCCTATATTTTTTATTCCTGTATCCTGTATACTATCTTGGAATATATTTTGTTTTTTTTTTCTAATTGTATGACGACATATATTAAATTTATCTTAAAATAAATTAAATTTAGGTAGCTGTACCTATGCTGTATCTTCGGATAGGGCCCAATGGAGTGGAGACCGTCCCTAACTGATCCGTGTCTCTATTCTGATTAATGTTTCGTCTGTCGGTGTTTTTATCTCACTGTGATTTCAATATTATTGTTTGTTGTAAATATTAAATTCTATTGAGTTTTAATACAATTTTTTTATTAACTATTTCCCCGCTGAACCGATGATGGGATGGGGGTGGGTAGCATTTTTTACACATCACTCCATTGTTGAAAAATAGCTGTCAATAGCCGTGGTAGCCAGTAGTTTGACCTACCGCTTCTGGGAGTATAAGCCCAAACGTTCTCGTTAAGAGAGGCCCCTGGCGTACCCGGCTGGCGGGTAGGAGGCTTCCTAGCCAAGGGGGCCCATATTCAGCTTCAGGGGAGGTCAATTTTTTCGGGCCATTTTGTGTGGGAAGACCTAGCACAGATAGGTACCTACTTATTGAACTCCCTTATTCCTTTGTTCGCCATGACGCATATACAATACGAGTTTACACAACTTAGAAGGCGCGTGGATTAAGCAATAATAGGCTCTGCATCAACGGCTTAAGGCCCTTCCCTGACCCAGCATCGTCAAATTGCTCATTTGAGATCATACTTTTCTAAGAAATGTTAAAAGTTAAAAATATGAAAAAATATATTTGATTATATCATCCTTACAGTGACAGCTTTCGATACACGTTTCACGAAACTTCGCTCGATACAATTTAATTCCAAAGTAACCTCTAACTCGGACCGCTAATCCAAGTTTACTCCAGTTTATTATATCAAACAGTGTAAAACTAATTATAACACAAAAAAATCCATATTATATGCATACATCGACAGCTTTATAAATGCCATTTTTTAGACGGTATTTTTATAGAAATTAAAACGCGTTAAATACTTACTAAATCGGGCGTTCTGTGCGTAGCGCTTTCTCTTTCACTCGTCCCACGAGTGACAGTGTCGGCTGAGCTGGGTCTATGTACGGCCTTAAGTGCTTCGCCGCACGCCTTCTAAATTGTGTCGTGCTATACCTAAGTCAAAGTCAAATTCAAGTCCTTTTATAGTGTTAAGTTCTTTGACATAGATATGATTTAATTTTTATTGTTAAAATATCAACTAACCTCGTAACATAAGTACCTATACTTACTAGGTAATAATTTCTTTAATCTGAGGCCACGGCAGTGGCCTCGCCAAGACGAGTAAAGCAAAGCGAGGCGTAAGGGCACTACTATCTTTTCTCGAAGCGCTTCGTCGTTTCTCTGAACCCTGATAATTTTAATTTCAACATACAATAATACCTAATTCTCTATAATGTTTAATGTACCAATTTCAGTATTTATTTGTATCTTTTTTGACTTGTGCGTATACATGCAATAAATTGTTTTGACTTTGAATAAGAATTGTCCTCGAAATCATAAGTAAATTTTATAGCAGTTCATAGAACCACCTACTGTCACCTACCTCCCAAATTTAATTTCAACCACCTTCAGGGACCACTTTTGGGGCGCAAAAGGGATTTCATACGTCACGTCGCTCAAATTGAACTGTAAATGTAGTGTCTAAAGTTCAGTTTTAGCTCCGTGACGCTTTGACGTTCCCTACGGATCCTCTAGGAAGTGTCCCTTTTGCGCCCCGAATGAGGCCCCTGTACTGTACCCATAGCCTCAGAGTAAAATGGCTGTGAAACACGGACGGACAAGCAGACAGACGGACGTGACGAAACGGTAAGGGTTCCGTCTTTAGGTACGTAGGGGTTGGCGTTTTGAAACGTGAAATAATATACGAAATGATCTACAGAAATTTAATTACGTATAATAAATAATTTGTACATTTGCTCTACGCATCTCGGGGCAAGTGCAAGTGGGGTAAGTAGGTAGGTGTTACTACCATAAATATACTTATCTATCGATTACTAAGTAGGTAATACTATAAAAAAACATTCAACTAAGCACTTATAATGATATAATTCATTAAGCATATGGCCCTGTTCATAAGGCACCTATTATTATTCTAAAAAGTTGGCGCATTTAGATTTAAAAGAAAACAATTCTGATGTACTCGAGTTTGTACACTGGTGGTTCACTTGTCCCGACCGACTTTAGAAATTAACGACATTCATCACAGTTATGCAGCAAGTTAATGTATACCCACTGGATATACTATATGTAGGTTCTAAAATTACTGAGTAGGTATAATAACACTCAACAGCAATGAATTCGGGTCACTCGTATGGAAAATGTTGAGTGTAAGTATATTATTTTAGTAGGTACATTTATGTGTCGTCAGTACTTAGGTATTCCAAAAATATATTATCTGTGTAGATTCACTTACACCTAGGTACTTGTAATTCGCGTTAAAGTTAATCGAACTGTCTTATTAAGGTACCTAAGTAGGTAGTTACTCGGTCTGTGGTCTCTGAATTCCCTAACGGAAAACAGGCGGTAGTTTATGTTGTTGTTGTTATTACTCGTAACTTATATCACATTCTCACTTCTCGGATTGGTCTTAGAGTCGAGTTTATTTTGTAAACTTGACATGAAACAACACTATAACATACTATAGTAGTTACTTAATTATAAGAGGGTTTATCCTGAAAGTTGGCATATAGCTGTCAAATGTTTCGCTGTTTTTATTGATTTCTCAATATTGCTGAATTAAAAAGGAATATATCATTCTATGGTTGTATGACGCGTCTCGTTTTATATTTGTTGGCTAGGCATTCAAATAATAAGATTACATTAAAATGCATGGAAACTGCGATGGAAAGTTTTCAAAAGATATTACTTACCTCCATAATACTAAAAAATCCGTGTTCCTATGGTTACTGTCGCAAGCCATACTTAATGCTTTATTCAACCATATTTCTAAGTAGATAATATTCAGAAATTAATGAAAACAGCAAAATATTTGACAGCTATTTGCGACGTTGCCAACTTTCGGAGTAAACCCTCTATTTTAAATATTTCACATTCTATTGCTCCCTATTGTCTAATATTTACAAAGCATTCCAAATTCGATATGTGAAATTTTTGCCTCATATTTTTTCAAACATCTTTCTTCTTTACAAACCGCGATTCATCTAATTTGTAGGAACAACTTTTACGCTTTGCTTATTTCTTTTAGAGGCACCATTACTTCAGGTGCTCTTTCATCTTCACTCGGCTTTACTGATTTCTTACCTAAACAACTTGAAAAACAGGTGTCACCTACACCGAAGTTTTCTCCGTCTAATAATGACTGTGGCATAGGTTGGTCCATGGTTTCTGGCAAAAATAAGCATAAAAATCCTGATATTAGCGCTATAACTCCGAATATAATGGCTGGTATTTTGGGGTTAAAAGAATCTAGCAAAGTGATAAGAGGGGTCAACGCCCCGGAGAGCCTGGCGCACATGGAGCCCAACCCGAGGGCGGAATTGCGTACAACGGTAGGAAATAGCTCAGCAGAGTAATTGTAGACAATCGCAAAAGATCCTGCAATGAACAGTTTGCCCATTATTACAATCACCGTAGACACTATGCTCCCCTCTGGTATGAAAGTGGCCCCGATACATGCGGCGCCTCCGATCAACATCATTGAGCTAATCAACGGCCTCCGACCCCAAATATCAAGAAAGTATATAACTGCACCATAACTAGGAAACTCGACAAATCCTAGAACTGCTAGTATCATGTAAGGATTTCCTTCCAATTTGCCGCAGCTCAGTGACAGTCCATAGTATACTAACGAATTAGCGAACCAACAAAGGCAGACGTTCAATGTTTTTTTCCTCAAATTGGGAGTTTTAAACAGATCTATAGTGCTGGCGGCTGGAACTTCAGCTCCTTTTGATGCTTCTGCTTTTCCTTTTGACACAAGTAGAGGCTTATCAAGTCTTTCATTTGATCTGTTGCATTTTAAAGCTTTTTCTACAATGTCCACAGCTTCCTTCGCTCTACCTTGAGCCCAGAGCCAGCGAGGGGACTCATCCATGATCCAAATATGAGGAATGAGTAAAAGACCGTGTAAACCGTATACCGCCTGCAGTATTTGACGGTTGTCTATAATTGCTCCCCACCCTGCTACTAGCATAATACCAAAGGCGAACGCGGCTTGGAACGCCACTCCACACGCGGTCCTTTTGCTGGCTCCTACGATTTCCATAGACAAAACGAACCCAGTTATATATGCTCCGGCTGAACCGAATATTCCGTACAAGAAAGAGATCCCCAAAAACGTCCAATATTCCGGGATGAAAGCTACAACGACACCCAGAATTAGTTGCAGTACTGATGACCAACAAAATATAGTTTTTCTTCCATATTTATCGGCCATGCCTCCCAGGAGTATTGCCCCGGTGAACACGCCCAGCATGTAAGATGTCTGTCCCAAGGCTCCCATCCATCTCTTGTCACAAACCAGATCCCATTCTATAGCTCTAGATGAACTGCGATATTTGGTGTCGTAGACCCACTTTTGGCAAGTTTCCGTTTCGTTGTTGTCGGTAAACAGCAGGCAGTTATGAAGCCGGCCCTCTGGTGTCTTTGGTATGGCTGCTAGTACTCCCGGAGAGTCCCAGGCTGCTATTGATACGTTTGTGTCCACACCGTCTACCCAGCATCTAGAATTAGAAAATGAATGCATTGATATGATTTCCAGTATTTACATTATCATGTCATGAACTTAGTGTAGAATTGTAGATTTCATATGCAAATTTGTCAAAAAAATCCCTGGCCTGGCGTAACCTAACACCACAGGCAGCTCTATTTATATTTAACGGGGCTCTATTTGAAACGTTACATAGAGAAAGGGAGATTCCCTATCCCTGCGCTCACGCATTGCGGCGTAGAAACCGAACTGTAAAGCCCGGGCCACACCGAACGCGTCTGCCGCGCTTCTGCGGCTCGCCGACGGCTCACCAGCTTCTTGTAAGACCTGTCACGTTCACGTACCGCCTGCGAGCCGTGCGGCTGCCGGACGGCTCGCAAGCGGTGTGACAGGTCTTACGAGAAGCTGGTGAGCCGGAGGCACAGTCGTCCTCTCATCACGAGAGGGTTGGAGGGCATGGAGATAGTTCAAGTCCCGGGAAAGGACATAGGCTACTTTATCCTGAATAAACGCCTAGTTCCCGCTGGAACGTGATAACCGAATTCCACGCGGGAGAAGTCGCGGACAGAAGCTATAGTAAATATTAAAGATCGCGGTACTTAGCGTTTTCGAACAGAGCCATCGCACTAAAGCATGCATTTATTTACAACAACTTATGGGTTTGTTAAGGTTTCAAATTTTACATAATCCATAACACTTATTTACCTGTCTGAGCATCACACCTAGGTCATACTTAGGTGTTTAGTTACGTTTTTGCTATCTCACGTAGAATAACCCGCGCAGTAGACATGGGTGACACAGTAGAAATTTCTGGATATTTTCTCTTGGTGCTCCCTACGCTCCCCAATGCCTTTCAGTTTTCTACGACCATTAGTTTCGGCTATCAGACAATCACACAATCAGTGACGTAGAGTCTAAATAATATGACATATTTTATATAGATTGATTGAGTGTCGCCAAAGTAATTTTATACCCATTCCCATTCGTAGAAAAAACATTTGTCCTGTTTTTCAAAATAAATTATGTAAACCATATTATGGTGCCTAATCAGTAAGCATGAAAGTATGAAAACTATTTCGTCCACATCCACATTATACCTACTTACTTGAGTTGCTATGTTACCATTTTTCACTTTAACTTCCGTAGATTTACCGATAAACCGTTGTCCTAATCTAGCTTATAATAAAACCGGCCAAGTGCGTGTCGGGCCACGCGCAAAGTACCTATAGGGTTCCAAAGTTGACGATGCCCACAGTACCTTTCTAAGACTTATTAGCATCTAACTAGCTAGCCTGTGATATGACGTGTCCGCCCGACGCCCCTGTCGCTCGAGAAAAATCATTGGTTTTTTATCATTTCATAAGTTGGTCGACTATGACTCGTAAGTTTGTATAGCCTACTTAGCTGTGATAGTTTTCCTTTCAACTACGCTATATATGCCATAACCGTGATTTTTTTCAGCCATCCAAATACCACCATTTAGCTGGCAGGGGGGGGGGGACACGTGACTCTAACAAAAAATACTACTTATTTATTTATTTAAAGCCATAAATTGAAAAATTTTACCCAAAGGGTGTAGCTACAACAGATTTACAATAAAAAATGTCTAAAGATTTTTTTTAATTACAAATGTCAGTCTTATGGTTACAACAATACTTAGTAGGTAAAATTGATTAATTACGAGTACTTAGGGTTATTCAACTGATAATATTCATCAAGACTGTAAGGACACATACCAATGAGGATTTTTTTTATAGACGCCAAAAACTTTGTACCAGTCATAGACTTCACACGCGCTGGCAATGCATTATACACCTTAGCAGCAACAAATCGAGGAGATCGTTCATATTTCTTAGTCTTTGCAACAGAAGCCTGTACGTCAAGAGCGAATATAGTTCTTAATCGATCACTTTTGAAGTCAGCTCTGGAGGGAAAATTTTCAGGATGCCGTCTAACTAGCTTGCAAAGCTCCATGACATAGAGAGATGTTAGAGTCGGAATACCAAGTTCTTTGAAGGAGGCTCTGCATGACACTCTATTAGATTTAATATTATTTAGGATGCGGACGCACCTCTTTTGCATTCTGAATAATCGGTCAGTGTCAGCACAGTTGCAACCGCCCCATATGGCAAGACCATATAGGATGTGGGATTGGACAAATGCATAATAAGCCTGAATTGCAGCCTTTTTGGTCGACAATTTTACTAAATTTCTTAACGCAAAGGTGAAGCTACTCATTTTACTTATAATACTGTCAACATGAGTTTTCCAAGTTAAAACGCTGTCAATATAAACACCCAAGAATTTAGCATCATTCACGAGTTGAACGGAGCCTGTATTTAAAATAATATTCGGTTGGACGATATCAGTATAAAGGTATCACTTTAAAGCTTAATATCTCACAAACGCATCACTTAATCAAAAAATGGTTTTAACAAACCCACAATATTTTTTTAAGACCTATTCAACGATATGCCGCACCACGAGGTACGCAAAAAAAAATTACATCCCCACTTTACGAGTAGGGGAGGTACCTACCCTATCCTTATCCTTACTAATATTATAAAGGCGAAAGTTTGTTTGGATGGATGTATGGATGGATGTTTGTTCCTCTTTCACGCAAAAACTACTAAACGGATTTTAATGAAACTTTACAGTAATGTAGCTTATAGATCAGAATAACACATGGGCTACTTTTTATCCTGGAAAAACGTATAGTTCCCGCGGGAACGCGATAACCGAATTCCACGCGGGCGAAGTCGCGGGCAGAAGCTAGTAAAAAATATATTTCAAAATGTTATTGTACCACTTAGTCAGCGTAACTAATATGTATATTCATGCCAAATTACATCTTTCTAGAACCAAGCATCTCCGAGCAATAGTGCGGACAGACGGACGGACGGACGGACGGACGGACATGGCGAAACTATAAGGGTTCCTTGTGGACTTCGGAACCCTAAAAACATCGACAGATCGACAACGATCGACATCTAGCGTCTAGTGGCTAAACTCCGATGACCCGACCGTTTAGCAGTTGCTACCGCTACTTGAAACTGGATGGCGAGCCGAACGCAAAGTGCAAATGCTAAACGGTTGGATAATCGGGATTCAGCCACTGGACGCCAGATGTCGATCTAGTGTTAACCCGGGTTTCGTAGCACGCACTACAGTATAGACTCTGCCACTCTTCTTGTATCATTTCTCTATGGTACCTACCATACACCTGCGTATTTTTCTCATCTGTTAATGGACCACAAGTTAAGAGGGTTTATTCCGAAAGTTGGCAGCGTCGCATATAGCTGTCAAATATTTGGCTGTTTTTGTCAGTCAGTCAATGTCAAGTTCACAATATGATTATCATTTCTTTGGGTCGGTTCACTTGACACCGACTTCGCAGTCTGTCGGAGTTTGAAGGCGGTTTTTATATTCTTATTTAAAAAAATTTTTCGGCTACAGTTTCCAAACATTACTATAGAAGTACATAAGTAACTCTGAAGTCCTCGAAATTGACACCAAAATCATCTACGTGCTAGCAAATTTCGAGGAGTTCCCTCATTTTCTCATGGATCCCATCATCAGAACTGAACCAAATTAATATGGGACCAACTTGGAAGTACCACCTTTCGAACAAAAAAACAATCATCGAAATCGATTTCACGTTTACTATTTATTTTTGGTGAACATACATAAAAAAAAGGATTCCGACGAATTGAGAATCTCCTCCTTTTTTGAAGTCGGTCAAAAAGGAAAAATCGATCTGTTATTGAATGACGCGTGTCGTTTTCTATTTGTTGGGTAGGCATTAAAGAAGGCATTTTTTTTCTTCATTAAAACGCATGGAAAATGCAATGAAAAGTTTTCACACGATTTAACTTCTATAATACTAAAAATTTCGTGTTGCGATGATATTTTTTTGCAATCCAATATTCATATTTCATTCAATGCTAGAGCGATTATTCGTATTTTCATTCAGTAATATTCAGAAAATATTGAAAATAGTGATATGTTTGACAGCTATTTGCGACGTTGCCAACGGGCCGATTTTACAGCCGTCACTTTATCGTCATAGTCCATACAAAATTTGATGAATTCCACGATTAGCGTGACATATCTGATAGTTGAAAATCGCCCCTGTAGGAATACTTGGTTAACAATTTTAGGAATTCGTAAGGCAGAAAATAATCAAATTAAAAGCAATAAAAAGTTTTATTTATAAAATGTACATAGTTTCTTATACCATAACGTAGAATATTTTAATCTGACACTATTAATTATTGGCCCAACACTCATGGCAGACTGAAATTTTATCTATTAAGGGCCCGTTGATTCAAGCACAGTTGAGAGTTGACGGACTCATTGTCGTTAAATATATCCGCCGGTCTGTCATTTCATACAGAAATATCATTTTATCCCATTGTAAAATATTTAACGAGCGCTGCTTACGTAACGAATGGTTTGAATCAACCCACCCTAAGGCATCTCGATCATATCAATCCGTTAATTACCTACTTACCCAAACTCGATCAGTAAGAAGATATTTCCGGCATCGCACAATTTTTCAACTGAAAAGCAAAGCCTACCTATATGGTACCGATCGATCGATCTTTGTAATAAAGAGTTAAAATAGACATTATTATAATTGCATCGCGAAACATATAAAGTTGCCGAAAAATCAATATAAACTTTCGTAGAGCAACTATTACCTGCGGCAGAAACTTAGGGCCACGCCTGGGGCTCTATTCTATGAAATAATGAAGAATGAATGAATGAAGACTGAAGATTTATTGTGTTTGAGTTAAGGTACAGATGAAAACAGATGGTCAATGCTTAAACTTATATCGAAACGGTACAAACGAAATAGCGGGCGTCCGTATCAGAATTGAAATGTTCGGGGCTAAATTGGTAAAAATTAAAATACACGGAGCATTAAATATTAAGCTACTTCTAGCATTATACCTACCAACCTACTAAATCGTTACTATGGCGACTTTAGTTAATCTTATTATTGGTTATAAATAATAACAACCAACAAAAACCCATTTTTTTCTCATCGAGTGGAACACAAGGACAATTAAAGCGACACAAAACAAAAGGGGTCACAGTAACTCGACTCTAACGAATTTTACGCTAACCTAATTTTAAAATAACTAAATGTGTCGTGGAAACTCTGCCGTTATTTCTGGTGTTTGTTGGTCGTTCGGCTACGTTTGTTAAGAAAATTGGCTTATATTTATGAACACTTATAATAAATATAAATAGGTATAGAGTGTCCCGAAAATCAACACCAGTAACTAAATACCATTACGGACATTACATGTCAGTCATTAAATTCGGTAATTGAGTCGGGTGTTGTCAGATTGCCGAGATGTCCCGATGGCAAATGTTTTTCAGATCAGGGGCCTCATTCCAGTTTGTACAAAAGGATATCCCATTTCCTAAATAAGGAGAGGCTATCTCCCAATATAAGATATTTTACTATTAGATATTTTTGAACCGTGGTAACAAGGTATTCGGCCTCTTATTCCTTTAAGACTTGGCATCGGTTTTTGGAACATACTGTTATACATAAATGTTACGTATTTTATGTGCTGTAGGTAATTGTTAATCGTAATTCCAAACCCTGGGGGCTCGCCAACATGCAATTCTATTCTTGCATGCATTGTTAGTTGTTGTTAAATATATACCTATCTATATACGTATACTGCAGGTACCTAAGTACATACCTAATCAACCTAGAGGTTGGCATGCATACGTAATGGTTACGGATCGTATTTCTTTTTAAATTATTAGTAAGTACTTCATTATTTTATGCTTTCGATTATGTCCATATGGCTTGGAATAAGAAAAATAATGTAAATGAAACGTTACGATCAACAATGTATGTCTTCAAGATAAATTAAAATATAGACTCGTCTTGGCGGGGGAACCTACTACCGTGTCCCAGATAGCAAAATCTTTATTATTGTCTCCAGCTAGAAATACTTAGTAGTTATTCATATTGACATCTAGATCTCTGTAGGGTATTCTAAGTCAATAGGTACAATAAATGCATTGTTTCATTATTGTTCATGCATGACTACTCAAGACCTTAACTTTTGACTAGATATCGTTATTAATATCTTATGTAAATGACTAAACGCGACTAAATAACAAACTTAAAGTTTCAACCTCAGTATTTGATACTAGTAATAAGTCCTTAGTTTCGTATATAAACAGTGCTTGCTTAGTTTCAGTTTGTGATACCTAGAGAGGTACATTGCGAATTACCATGTATGACCTTCCTACTTATTCTAATATAAAGCGCAACGTCAGACATCGTAAAAATTTTAATAACTAAACTTATTTAGACAGCAGTGTTGTGGCAAGAAAAATTTAGAATTTATCTCAGTCTCAATGCCAAACAAAATTTATTGCTTTTTCTCAATTATTTCGAGGGGAACCATCGTCTCCGGCAAGTTCAGAGATGCGTCGCTCGTCCTGCGACCACTGCAGCTCGTGAAACAAGTGTCTCCGATTCCAAAACTTTCGCCATCTTCGAGCGATTGAGGCAGATTCCTGCCTATGGTTTCGGGAAGGAAGAAAGTTGACGCTCCAGACACTAGAGCTAACAAGGCAAATATGGCAGTCGGAATTTTAGGATTCAGTGTATCCAGTAAAGAAATTAAAGGAGTCAAAGCACCGGAGACACTCGCGCACATGCTGCCGAGCCCTACACCGGAACTGCGAACTACGGTTGGGAACAGTTCTGCTGAGTACTTATAAATGATAGAGTAAGAACCGGAGATAAACAGTTTTCCTACCATCACAGTACCCGTAGTTGCCGTCGACCCATGTGGCAGTGCGACCACAATAAGACATGAAATTCCACCTAGTAACATCATTGTGCTTATGAGCGCTCTATGCCCAACTCTATCCAGAAAATACATTATAATGACATAGCTGGGCAGCTCGACGACTCCCATCAAAAACATAATAAAATATGGATTTCCACTGAGTTGTCCAGTGTTAAGTGATAATCCATAATACACAATAGAATTAGCGAACCAACATCCACAAATAATTAAAGTTTTCTTCAGCATATTTGGAGTTCTAAAGAGGTCGGAAGTGCCCGCTGAATGCTCGTCTGTATATTTGGCGCACGTTGCTTTGCAATGGGAGACAAGGTGAGGCGTATCTAATGTTTCGAAAGATTTATTAATTTTGAGTGCCTTTTCAATGATAGCAACCGATTCTCTAGCTCTACCTTGCGCCCACAGCCACCTCGGAGATTCATCCATCAAAAACCAATGCGGGAGCAATATTGCAGCGTGTAAAGCGTAAACGATTTGTAAATAAAATCTATTGTTGATTAAATATCCCCACGCAGCTAATAGCATTATGCCGATCGCAAACATTATTTGCATGGAGACTCCGCAGATTGTTCGTTTACTCGGTCCTACGAGTTCCATCGTTAGTACGAATCCGGCTATGTAGGAGCCGGAGCCGAAAATGCCGTACAGGAACCTAAGGGCTACGAAAGCGTAGTATTGCGTGGTGAAGGCTACGGAGGCTCCGAATAGTAGTTGTAGTACTCCGGACCAGACGAATATGGTTTTCCTGCCGAGTTTGTCGCAGAGGCGGCCGAGCACGAGCGACCCGGCGACGACGCCGAACATGTAGGCGGTCTGCGCGGCGGCGCCAAGCCAGCGGCGCCCGCACACGAAGCTCCACTCAATCCCCCTCGACGATGTGTAGTACGTTGTGTCGAACACCCAAGAATCGCATTCCGTTATGCTCATATTGACTCCGAACATCTTGCAAGATTCTAGCTTCCCATGCTCTTTGGGTATCGCATCCAGCACCAACGACGAATTCCATGGTTCAGTATAGTTTATGGAGTCTATGCCTTGCAGAGCACACCTGAAATTATAAAATCGTTTTTTTTTTACATCCGAAGTTTAGTAAAGTAAGGCGTAGTGCAACAGTTATAAGTGAATTTGTTCCGCTCTAGGTAGGTTTGTATGTACTTTGGCGGCGAGTATTGCTGTTGGCCAACGATATTAAAGTTAATTGTATGACGTTATAGATAACAATTTTAAATGGTTTTAAACCAGTTTGTTATGCCGACGGTGCGTGGCGTATGTGAAGGTGCTACCTATGGCTTTCATCATTGTCACATTCGCTACAACTCCTTTTTAGGGTTCCGAAGTCCACAAGGAACCCTTATAGTTTCGCCATGTCCGTCCGTCCGTCTGTCCGCACTATTGCTCGGAGATGCTTCGTTCTAGAAAGCTGTAATTTGGCATGAATATACATATTAGTTACGTTGACAAAGTGGAACAATAAAATATTGATTTTTTTTTTGTAGGGTACATCCCCTTCTCGTAAAGTGGGGATGTAATTTTTTTTTCTTGCGTACCCCATGCTGCGGCATATCGTTGAATAGGTGTTAAAAAAATATTGTGGGTTTGTTAAAACCATTTTTTGATTAAGTGATGCGTTTGTGAAATATTAAGCTTTAAAGTGCTATTTTTTGTTAGAGTCACATGTCCCCCCCCCCTGCCAGCTAAATAGTGGTATTTGGATGGCTGAAAAAAATCACGGTTATGGCATATATAACGTAGTTGAAGGGAAAACTATCACAGCTAAGTAGGCTGTACAAACTTACGAGTCATAGTCGACCAACTTATGAAATGATTAAAAAACCAATGATTTTTCTCATGCGGCAGGGGCGTCGGGCGGGCACGTCATACCACAGGCTAGCTAGATGCAAATAAGTCTTAGAAAGGTACCGTGGGCATCGTCAACTTCAGAACCCTATACTTTGCGCGTGGCCCGACACGCACTTGGCCGGTTTTAGTTAATATCCATGCACCGATTTCAAAGGTAATGGTTAGATATTGTTACGTAATTAGTTACAGCACAGATTTGCATGCATAAAATACAGTTAGATGTACCTACTACACAATTGTTAGTCATCATCAGGATTATTACCATCAGGCGAAACAGCGGTGCATTATACGCACCGGACCGCCTCCACTAATGATCACAGATAATTGGCAATAGGAGACGGTGATGCATGCCAGTTCCTAATTACTTAACTACAGGAGTTACGTGAAAAGCCATGAACTCAATGCGGCTGAAAAATTAAAACAGTAGGTAAAGTATGATGCAAAAGATTTAACTTACCTTGCCGCGAGCATTGTGTAAAACAGCACCAAAATCACTCCGGAGTTCATTGCGATAAACCAAAGCCGAATCCATCTACATCCCTCTTACCAGAAACAAGACTGTAGAAAATATCATAAAATTCAAAGCAAAAATGTTACAACGGCCCCGACCTATTTTATTCATACACCTTTCGTCCTCGTCAAAACCCAAGTTTGTACAATAGTGTATACAAAATAAAATAGTAGATACAAAATGAAGTAACCATTACCAAAAAGCCCATTTATATTTGCAAATACTTATATCCACAAGAAACCTTTACACTAGATATTACTAGAATACTTAGTCTTAGGAGCGGTCCCATTGTGAATGCCACTTGTCATCAAAGTGTTTAGTTTGGACTGTCACTAAACTCTTTGATGACTAGTTTACACAAGGTTCATTTTCATACAGAAAAATTACCGGCTGTCTTGGTGACAGCAAACAAAGTGACCTTCACAATGAGCACGCTGAGCTTACATAAATACACACATATTTTTTACTTAGGTTTTAATTAACCTAAGTTGGTACAGAAGAAAACTATGTATTTGAAACCCATAAGCTGTTGTTTAAAATAAACTCACCATGCACATGCTTTTAAGTTGTAACCTTGTTGCATTTGGGTCAAAGTGAATGTAGGTATTTTATATTTGAAGTAGGTACCTACTTAACTATATTTATTTTGTAGCTAAATTAAAATAAACACAGTGATCTACTAATTGGTTGTTCAAACATCAGCAAAAATAATCGGAACAAATAAAGTAGATCCTTGTCAAAGAGTACAAATAATACGTGGAAATAATGCACATTTGGATTCATCTGAAATATTTGTTCTCCTTATAGGCCGGAAGATGCTGACATAGAATTCCGAACCATTTGTACCAGGCTGGCGAGTCTACAGGGGTATAATTACGTAATGACGACAAGGAAAATCATGGTCATAGCGCCAGAACAGGGGGCCCAATCGCGTGAGCGTTAATCGAGCGTGTCGCATAAATTACGAAAGTCGAACGATTTGTACCACAAAAAATTAAGTCATATGTGAGCCTTCAATAGTGTGCAATCAAAGTTATATGTGCCTATATAGACGATAATAGGTAGTATATTATTCAACATAACATCAGGATATAAAACAACATGGCCGCCACATACGTGTTTGACATTTTGTATTTATGTTCTTTGAACCTCACACTTACGGAAAATAATAGTGCCATACTGGTACAAATCGTTCGAATTACGCATAAAATCTTACAATTTCTAAAAATTATTGTACACACAGGCCGCCTCCTACAGGTATGGCATTATCAGACTTCTATTTATGATCATACAAAGAACGAGTACAAAAATATAGAGGGTGGTACAAATCGTTCTACAAAATATAATAAAAATACATCTTTGGAGCGGTATGGCGGCTATTTGGCCCCGTCGGAAAAGTATGGCATGGTGATTTTCGTGAATGGCTACTCGACGATGATTATCCGTGCAAAAATTAGCCTGGTTCAATTTTTGGTTTTTAATTAACATGTTTTCGTCGGTATGGCGGGATGTAGGCCGCGTCGGAGAAGTATGGCATTACGCGATCGCCTACTTCGTTTTTCATCGACTATCGGAAAATACAAGATTTTTTGTGCTACAAATCGTTCGACTTTCGTAATTTATGCGACACGTTCGATTAACGCTCACGCGATTGGGCCCCCGGTACTGGCGCTATGACCATGATTTTCCTTGTCGTCATTACTTAATTATACCCCTGTAGACTCGTCAGCCTGGTACAAATGGTTCGGAATTCTGTGTCAGCATCTCCCGGTCTATTACTATGGTTTTAACTTTAAATTACTTTAGCTCCGATTTTAAGCACCCCGGATTTAACTGTGGATAGCACAGATGGAATAATCGTTAAAAAAATTCACTAATTACCTACAGGTCACACCCGGTAGATAGTGGTGTCAACTAGTGAGGTGGCCCTGATAGCGAGAGCGCTGAGTAGTAAGTACCTGTGCTCGGGCACGGCAGCAACAGTCACCAATGACAGCATGTGCATGCCGGCGGTCATAGCGGCCAGGATGTGCAGTATGAACTGGAAACACTGGTAGCGCCCGAAGTCGCCTGAAATAACAAAAAAAAATAGGTACAATTTCTTTGTCGTCTTGGGTTTAGGAAGAGCAAACATATTTAAACTAACGTCTGTGTCCCGTTGGGGTAGGCAGAGACCACAGAACGCCTCGCTTCCACTTCCACCAATTCGTCCCTCTCTTAATTTTTCTTTCTTTAGGAAGAGAATGACAATACAACACAATATGAAATAATACTAATAACATGAATTACGAAATCTTGAATCTCACGAAAGATTTTCAATGGTAATTGTGAAAAATGGATATACATATAGATTCAACAAAATCTTCGAACGAAAATTGGTTTGAACAAAATTGGTCGCGTCGTTTTTGAGATAATAATAATCATTGAAGTCGAACAGAAAATGGGTAATTATCAGCTTTGTCCGGCGTCGCGTTCCCAAGGATCTGCGCAAGCGCATTCATCTTAAATTGGTTTTCCATTACCTCGCTACCGGCGCAAAAACAGAATAGATATTCATTCACGGTAAATGAATAACGTATTTCAATGGCACTAGTTTAGAATTCCGATATTCCACGGTTGACTGTTATTCAATTCACAGAACAATGGCAGGGAGCTAACCTTAATTGAACCCTGATAAATACGTAAGCAATATGATAACAATCCAGTAAATAAATAAGTAGATACGGAACCAACGTCTCAGAAATGTAGATGTACCCTGCTGAATCACATAGCAATGTATAGTCTTGTTCTTTTTAGGTTTCCGTACCCAAAGGGTAAAACGGGACCCTATTACTAAGACTCCGCTTTCCGTCCGTCTGTCACCAGCGTATATCATGAACCCAGTGCTGTTTTTATAAATAATGGTACGGAACCCTTCGTGCGCGAGTCCGACTCGCACTTGGCCGGTTGTTTAAAGTGACTTTGACTCTATCGACCCGTGACTTACCCTGTCTCCGATATCATTCCAATGTCGATCTTGTTATTTATTCATTAACATAGCCATATAAGTCCATGCTTAAAGTGTGACGGATGTACTAAATGTACTAGAACATGACTTAACGTGAACTCTTGTTCAGTATCTCTTAGTGGTTAGCGGATAAGGGTAACGAGCCAACGGAAACTGATGATAACCCGAACAAGCCAATGTAACTAGATTTTTGTTGTTTGTTTCGATTGATTAGAGCGATAATGCGGTCCACAAATTATTATAAAATAGCTCATTTCAAGGTGTAATAAATTAATAATTTTAATTTCAAACCGAGCTCTCTTTCAAGCGAATGCTGTAAAGTTAAGTAAGCATTTGTTTGAGCAGGTTGCGTAGATTTGGAGTCCTTCATTATTTTTCATTGCTTCCAGCTGCTGATTTATGTTGTACACATTTAGATCAGATTAGAGTCAAAAATTAAGATGTCGAGAAAAGTAACATGCATGCTACGACGACGTTGTGATGTAACGGAAGCTCAGAAGGAGTGCCTTCAAGTTTAGGATGATAACGTGAAATGAGTTATAATTATAACTATAGATAATTAAACTAATTAATTCGAACGTGATGAAATTCGTACTTTATCTTGACGAACGATCAACCTTCAGCTAGATAATGATGTAAGCCGTAACGCCTTCCCATACTTACACAATTCACAAGCACCTACACAGGTATATGAATTTAGAGTATAATACTAAATACATGAGCGTATTCATCCCCCCCAATCCCCAATCCGCACTGGGCCCGCGTGGGGACTATAGCCCAACCCTCTCGTGATGAGAGGAGGCCTGTGCCCAGCAGTGGGACGCTTAAAGGCTGAAGTAGAGCGTATTCATATCAATAATAATTTACTAAGGTACAAGTTTGCTTTATTGATATTTGTCCATACGAAGTTATTTAACACACTTCGCAACGATAAAACAGACTTGTAGCTCTTCTAAATTGAAGCTGGTATTTGTGATTAACTTATCACACAGCGAAAACATCAAGAAACTGGTATTGAAAATATCGCGCAGCTTTTTCAGAGTGCCTTAAAAGAAAAGCTATTGACATAGGTAGGCACTAATAAAATTTACAAGCATCCAATATCTATTAAAATATTATAAACTATGTTTTCTAAATTAAACCAATAACTCATCATAATTAATCAGGAATATTTAATCTACCTATTAAAAAAACCGGCCAAGAAGCGAGTTAAAGTCGCGTGGAGAGGGTTCCGACCCTTGATTATTTTCAATGACGTCATTTTCAAACCGTTTCACAGGATCAGCTCTTTTATATGATAGATTTCAAATATCATGGACTTCTTAATAAGTTTGCTGTTATCTATAGATCAATAACTATCCTCCGTATTTTTTCTAAAATTTTAGGTCCAGTTGTTTCTGAGATATGGGGGGGGGGGGGGGGAATGGTCATTTTCGCCTATTTTCTTAAATAACTCGAAAAGTATTGACCAAAAAAGAAATAAAAAAAATATATTTGAGATCCTCATAAGAAGTACTTTCATTTAATATGTCACACGATATAGTTTGAAAAACTTCATTAGTATTTTTTCAAATTTAGCCCCCAAAAATAGGGTATATGTTTAAAATTCATTTTTTTTCGTTACACGTCCGTTTTTGGGTCACAAACTTTCATATACGTACCTTTCAAGTTAATCGGTCCAGTAGTTTCGGAAAAAATCGACTGTGACAGACGGACGGACCGACACACGAGTGATCCTATAAGGGTTTCGTTTCAATCTCGGGTACTGTTATACTTTGTTACTTACTTATTCAATATTCCATTTTAAAATGAACTGCAGGAAATGCGCGATGTCCGTCATTATTTGCAGACACTATTAGTGAACATAGAATACACGGACTAGTGTGAATTAACTATGTAAGTACGTCCAGAGACAATTAAATTATATAAGTCTGTCAAACTCCTTACATTACGGCGTACCAACCTACATCGGGAATAGCCAGGGAGCTTCAAATTTTCATACTTCGCGTGCACAGAGCCATCTAGATGTAGTTCATGGAGTTCAAATTTGTATCTAGTCCAGGCTACCTAGGCAGCGACATCTATTATCGCATTTAACACGTAATTCGGGCGTACGCTGATTTGTTTGAAGGTTGTCATTCTAAGTTTACCTTACTTCTTCTACGGGACGTCATATAATAGTAGTCAGTTGTTGTGCTGTTGACACAAGTGTTAACATACATTACATAAGTAAATAGACCACGCTCGTGATACAACGCGCTCGATTATGGATACGGAATAGGCACTGGAATCGATGTGACGTTGAATAGAAACGCAACATATGCGTTAATTTTAATATAAATCGGTCCTTCATTATAATGAATTGAACTTTCACAATTTGTTAACGAAGTCGTAAAAAGCTTTTCGTACTTTATTAAGAGCCTGTTGCGTCCCACTCCTGGGCAAATGCCTCCCACCACTTTTTCCACCGTTCTCGATTAAGATCATCATCTGACCAGTACTTTACATAAGAGTCTTGTTCATCTTACTTTTACCACAGTAGGTATTCTAATAGGTACCTCTTTTACGTTACGCAGCGTAACTTGCTTGAACAATAATGTAAGTATTTAATTATTATTATTATTACGAGCCCATTGTGTCCCACTACAAGTATTTAATATTAGTGTTTAATTAAAACTTATGTATGTGGAAGTTTATATAGCCTTTACAGAAAATTATTACTGTAAAGTATGAGCAATGAGTGTTTACGACAAATTGTTCAACTTGTCAACCAACTCAGCCAAGTGAAGTCTGATCTCAAGAACGTTTAACCCAATCATATATGATTTAAACAATTTTGCTCAGAAGTCACATCGTCTTTGTGAATTGTAGTAAAGCGGGCGATGACGGTATAATATTAAGACGTGTATTTCGAATAGTTTTGTGTGTGAAAGTTGAATGAACTTGTGACATGCTTGAGTCTATATTTACGAACCACATTGTTGTGGTTCTTAGCTGATAAAACAAAAACTGAGTTTTATTCATTCATCACAAATCGAGGATTCTAGCCCGCTACTTCCAGTAAACTCTAATAATCTCACTAAGTACTATGGAGTGTAGAGTTGTACTTAGTTTTTAACGTTTATAACGCAAAATATTTTGAAAACATGATATATCTACTACTACAGCCTATTTGCGTCCCACTGCTGGGCACAGGCCTCCTCTCATCACGAGAGGGTTTGGGCTATAGTCCCCACGCGGGCCCAGTGCGGATTGGGGACTTCACACACATCTTTGAATTACTTCGCAGATGCGTGCAGGTTTCCTCACGATGTTTTTCCTTCACCGAAAAGCTCAGTGGTAAATTCAAATTGAATTTCGCACGTAAGTAAACTTAGAGGTGCGAGCCGGAATCGAACCCCGACCCTCTGCATGAGAAGCGGTAGATCGAACCACTAGGCCACCACGGCTTCCATGATATATCGTCTATATCACAATATTTTAGCGTTTTTTTTTAATAAATAGTTTATATTCATTATTTTATTTATTGACCTTGTAAGGTACCTTGTAGACAATTCGATGTACTACCTTTTTTGCGAGACCCTTTATTAACTTCGAGCAAGAAAAATCAAATTACATGAATTCTTCAAAATTTAAGCCGTTTGGAATAATGGATAATTATTTTATGCTCATTAAGTAAGTATTATTGATTGTAGAAGCTAATTTAATGGCCACAGCATAACTAATTAGGTACGGTAAGAGTTTAAGTAAACATATTGTTTTTGGTGGCACTGGTCCAAAAGTTTCATAACTCATTAAAATACCTCATTGGTATAGCAAAATAGTACATTACAGACCTAGGGTGGTGAATTCGTAAACGTCCCAGATCGCAGGTTTCTGTGGCCCGAGCCGAAGGTGAGGGCCATAAATATGCGATCAGGGGCTTTACGAATTACCGCCCGTGGTTTGTCAAAAGTTTTACATCTTGCCTTGGCCAAGAAGTGAGATTTTCTCTCCGCATAGCGGGCAGAAAATCCCACTTTACGGCCAAGGGTGATGTAAAAAATATTACGCAACCATATCTACCTATACGTAAACGGTTGCATTATCAGTAGGCCTGAAATAATTGAATATAACTAGATTGCACCGATTTAGATAGAGAAATAGATTCTAGCACCAGTGAACGATAAGAAATTGATTAGGTAGTTAGGAAAATGTTATTTATTAAGCAATAGGTACATTTGTTATGTATTAGTCATACTTGCATAAATTATTTCGATTTTTCGGGAGATTCCCAACCCAATCCCTGCGCCATAGACATAAATAATACTTCGTATGGACCCGGCCTAACGTAGATACATGTCATGTTTCCCCACTTCATTGGTGTCCAATCCAACTTATATCGTGACATTAAAGCTGGGACACATTTTTCCAACAACCAGACGAGTTTTTAGATACCTACTGAAAAACAGTTTCGATAAAAGTTTTTTTAAAAACGCTTATTGTCACGCACGCTCGGTGACAGAACTTTGGATTGGACACCGTGGAAGTGGGGACATATTACGTGTACGTTAGACCGGGTCTATATTATTTACGTCTACTTATGCCCTGCGCTCACGCGCTAGACAGTTAGATTTAAAATTCAATTTGAGCGTGCCGTGACGCGAGAGCGCAGGGATTGGGAATCTCCCTTTCCCTATGTAACACTTCGAATAGAGCCCCAGGTTTACCATCTTATTTGTCGAGGCCGCGACACACCTCCAACACATAAACAAACGTCAAATATCACCGCAAGTCGCTGTAGTTGCCAAAAGCACTTGCACTATTAATATACCTACTCCGAACATAAGCGAAATACTCGGGTTGCTCAAGGTTTTTACGACATTAACAAAGGGCCATCGAGACGTTCTAGAAAGTTATTGTGCCGATAAATCATGAATATTATTTACCTAATAGGTAGTCTATTTTTAAATTATTTTTTCCAAAAAAAAAGTTCACATTAATTACAATAAATTATTTTTATTTGCCAAACTGTTACGTTTGATGGCGATACGCGCTCGATTTTATCAATAAATACCCCGCGACTTCGCTCGCATGTAGGTAATTCGGTTACCGCGTTCCCGCGCGAACTATTCGTTTTTAGGTCCTTTCCCTGGACTCCACTTATCTGCATGCCAAATTTCATCTCGATCGCTCCAGGTTTAAGAGTGAAGAGGTACCAGACATAATATTAGTACGGATAACAATAATCACGACCGGATTGGTTCATTGGTAGTGACCGTGCCGTCTATTCCTTTGGCCGCGGGTTCGAGACCCGCGAGCACGAAGCGAATGTTTGTACTCGAGTCATGGATGTTTAGTATTTATAAAGGGTCAAGCAAAACGTTGTGACGATATTTTAATCACAGTATCAGTTACCAATTGTAAGTTTTCTTGGTTTTTAATTTTTTTTCGAGTTGGAAAAAAAAGTATGGCCCAGTATGCATTCATGGTGTGATCGATATTCATACTTTTTTATTGCGAACTCGAAAAAAATTAAAAGCAAAAAAAAAATGGTTAGAATCGATAGCTGTGGTACTGTGGTTAAAATATCGTCATAACGTTTTACTCGACACTATATATATGTATGTATTTCTCTGTGTTCATATAGTTGTCTAGCACCCATAATCCATAATACAAGCGTTGCTTATTTTGGGGCTAGGTATTTATTGACCTAGCCCCAAACTAAGCAACATTGACACATATTGATGTGTGAAATGTCCAAGATAGGCATTTTTATTTATTGAAAAAATATATATCCTTGCAAGCCTGATAACGTAGCGCTCGAACTAGTAAAGCCAATTACCATTTCATACGCGCAATCATAATCGCGACGACTGACCTATAAACTAGCTTAAGTTCAATATATATTACTTATGTGTACCTTCTTACATTAATTTAGTTTTGTGTGTTGCGGATTTCTTTTCTGTGGTTTTGACGAAGCTTGTTGTGGATTCTGTTTTTGTGGTTCTGGTTTTGATGAAGCTTGTCGCAGATACTGCCTTTGTATTATAATAAATAAATGTGTATTAAGTTTCAAATAAAGTTCAATAGGAACTAATAGATTTATGCACGTAGAAAAAACCATGGTAGCCTAGTGGTTTGAACCTACCTCCTCTTATGCATAGGGTCGGGGATTCGAAACCGGCTTGCACCTCATAGGTAAGTTCACTAGGCCCGGTTCCTATATTCACGAAACGCCTCGTTTTGCCTACGGACGGTTGATTTTTGACATTTGTTCCATAGAGAATCTGTCAAATTTTAACCGTCCGTAGGCAAAACGAGGCGTTACGTGGATATAGGAACCGGCCCTTAGTAGGATGTGCAAAATTTAATTTGAATTAAATTGGAGGTACTAATAAATTTCGAGTATAAAAGTTATTTAACAAAACCACAGTACAGTACATCCTGAAATAAATTTAAAGCGAGTCAACTGTTGTGCGGAATGAAGCTTCACCATTATTATGAAAATTTATAAATAAAAAAATAGAACCGACTTCAAACTCCGATAGCCTGTGAAGTTGGTGTCAAGTTCACTATACTATAAGATAGTCATAGCTTTGGGGCGGTTCACTTGACACCGACTTCACAGGCTGTCGGAGTTTGAAGTAGGTTCAATTTTTTTATTTAAATTTTTTTTAGGCTATAGTTTCCAAACATGTGTACGATGGGACGTAAGTCTCACTGTAGTCTTTGAAATTGATGCCAAAATCATACACATGCTAACAAATTTCGAGGAGTTCCCTCGTTTTGTCATGGATCCCATCATCAGAACTAAACCAAATTATTAAAAGGGTTCAAGTTGGAGGTACACCTTTCAATTAAAAAAAGAATCATCGTAATCGGTTCACAATTGACGGAGATATGCGTGGTCATTACTACTCATTACATAAAAAAAAAATACGCGTCGAATTGAGAACCTCCTCTTTTTTTTTTCGTCGGTTGAAAATATTGAATCCATCAATTCGTAATGATAGTTAAAATTACCTCTCTAGGTAACTTTCGACAGTCCGTATAAACTAACTAGCTTCTGCCCGCGACTTCGCCCGCATGGAATTCGATTATCGCGTTCCCGCGGGAGCTATGCGTTTTTCCGGGATAAAAAGTAGCCTATGTCCTTTCCTGGGACCCCAACTATCTCCATGCCAAATTTAATCTCAATCGGTCCAGCGGTTGAAGCGTGAAGAGGTTACAGACAGACAGACAGTTACTTTCGCATTTATAATATTAGTATGGATTATGACACTGCGTTTGCGTGCGGCGGTCTATCTACAAGGTTAGAATCTAAATATAACATGAAGAATGAAAGAGAATACATATTTTTTAAAACGCATTCTTAGTTTACTCGTAAATCACTCGAGACACCATTCGTCTGTAGGCGTCAACTGGTCCAGGTTCGAATGTCATTACCTACTTGTGACTCAATACTCAAAGTTACATGATTTACATACATACATATGTATATTAAGGAATTGTTCAACAGTCCATATATATACATAGAATATAGATATAGAACAATTTTCGGAAAATTTGGTGCACAGGGCGAACGATCCAGAAATTTCATTGCATTCATATATAGAAAGACGTTATCGTCAAGCTTTACTGTTATAATAAGTTTTTTCAAAACTTTAATTTTTGGGACACGCTTTTATTGCTGACTGTAATTTTCTGTGTAAATCCTTCATCTACCCTTCAAGACGAATCAAACGAGCCCAAATTCGATGGGTTTATGTAGTTTTATTACAGTGTTCCTATGGCCACCTTCCAGCTCTACAATCAGATCAGCTCCACGTCATCATAATATTGCATTGATACGCGATTTACATATTCGTGCAAAATTTCAGCTCAATCGGAAATCGGAAAGTGGGTCAATTTTTACTTGCAATATTCCATTACATACCTAGTTACATACAGGTCGACCTAATAAAAGCGTGCTAAAATTTTTAATAATCGATAAAAAGTATCTCATCATCTTCATCATCATCATTTCAGCCAAAAGACGTCCACTACTGGACATAGGCCTCCCCCAAGGCTCGCCACTCAGACCGGTCCTGTGCTACTTGCACAAAAAAAAGTATCTATGAAGGTAAATCTTATCTCAATTAGGTACTTATATTAAATTTTGAAAAAAAAAGTTCCTTGTCAATAAATAATGAATTTATAACCGTTGAAATTCAGGAAACCGTAAGTATCAATTCAGGTCCTAACATAATTACTTATCAGACATAAAAAAAGTGAAAGCAGTGACAACAAGTAGGTGTCTGAAGGCGGCTAATCAACATCCTTGTGGAGAATTGAACCAAATACTCATTACGACGTAACTCTGTCTGCTAATGATGTTATTCATTTTCCGCTGGTAAATAGGCATATTTATCTCATAGATACATAGCCAAACATCGATTAGGTATATTAGGTACCTCATATTATTATGCAAACTTCATTAAATTTATTGATAAGTTCATGAGCAATAAATTCAGAAACATCGGCATCGTTGGCCTGATGACCAGTCGCCAAGCAATAGATTATCGTAGATCATAATAATAGTTTCATAGTGGGCAATAAATTTTGCAATCCAGGGGATTTCAATTGTCCATGAACCACTTACTATCAGGTGGCGTGAGAGCTCGTTTGCACCTGTGGTACCTACCTATTGATAAAAACTTTCTTTTGTAAGAGTATATTGCCTAGATACGAGTAAATTTCGATTGATGTCAAACATCGCATTTATGTTTTATGCTACCTATCTAAGATCGAATTTTATCAGGTGATCAAACTGCAAGACGTCCTTATCCAATTGACCTACTGACGATCGCCAATCGATTCGCAAGAAACTGTAAGTACTACAATAGTTGACAAAAACTGTATAGTATAGTAGGTACTGTGACCCTGATGGTGCAATCAGTATTCAAAGTTTGATTGGTAAGTTTATTCCGTTACCATTTTATAGCGTAGGTACATTTTATTGTAGGCATTCCATTATTCCCGAGGTGATAACGCGTTGTGGCGCGTGATTAGTAATCTTCCAGTTCAATGAACACATCACTTGCTTTTGCTTGTTACAACATCATCCATCAACGTTTGATTACTTAGTAAAAACACTTTAATCGACTTTTGTCGTATCAATTATGTCAAATCTGGCTCACATGGTTCAATTTCCTAATTATAAGCATTTCTGTTTATTTGTAGATTTAGGTCAAATCGTATATACTATATCGTGAACTCAAATGTCGCGCTCGCGCTAAACCACAGTGATAAATTGTAAATGCTGTACCTAATTATCAATATTATCAGGCAAGGAAAAAATGATCTTTCTAGATCCATAATATTTGTTTTAATTATTTAGATATCATTGGTGAATATGAGACACCTAGGTACCTACTTAAGGTATAGAAATTCGCTGTTTTCGAAAAGGCTTTTCGAAAACATAGGTAATTTATCTACTTAGGTTCTAAATAAGTTCAAAATATACAACGAATCTTCATGTAAAGAAAATAATTAGAATGCATGATGTGCGTTTGTGAATAATTTACTAGAATGAGTGTACGGTGTCGAAGTCACAGAGCTGCTTACACTTCTGCACCCTACTGTATTCCGTGTGTACTTAAATAACTCCTTGACGTCGATTGTGCTGTACGAACACGATAATTTTCCCTTAAATGTTTTTTCCCTTAACGTAACTTATATGATATATGATATGAGTTACGTTATATGACCCTTCACGACACGTCGATTCGCATCAAGTACCTATCTCGCACCGCAGCCGACTAGTTTCACTAACAACCACAAGACTCCATAACGCTGTCTTCATGTAGTTCATGTTAACCTTCATTGTACTGAATCCTTAAACACGCATATTATTTTCACTTTGATTTAAAACAAGTGAAAGGAAATAATTCACACAGAACCAACCATATGTTTAACGGACTTACCCAGTTTCCCCATCATTTCCTCTAAGGAGTGATCCTTGTCCATTTTGATGTTTTAATCCTGTGGCTTGTGTTCTAGTGGCGGGATATCACACACATCGGGTCTCCTGCGCGTGGTCGAGGCAGCGCCAGGCCCGCGTGCCGGCGCAACAGCGAATGGATGGTTACCGTCGTGGCGCCGACGCCGGTTGCCGCACTCGCGCAAAAAAAAACATGCACAACCTCTTATCTCCGTTAACCCAATACCTGTTGGCCGCTGCCGCCGACCACGCGACCGCGACCACGTGTGTGCAAGCTCTATCTAATCTCCGACCGATGACCATGAAGCAACGCATTCGGTATCCGAAAACAATGGAGTAACATAATAGTTAACGCGTAACATTCGGTAATTAGTTCACAGAGTTGAACGAAATCGAATGGTATTACAGCTGTTAAGCAATGGGGCCGTTCATACACCATTCAATCATCTATGTAGGTACCTACAGTACAAAATACTGAAGTATCGCGCCCTAGATTACCTACTTCATACTATGTTTCATTAACCTCTACGACGAGGTTAATGCAGGTCATTTTGTATTTTTTTTGTCGCAATTAGATTGGTAAAATATCAGAGAAAGGAACCGGTGCTTAGGAAATTTCTGTGACTTCATACTATCTTTTTTTTTTTTAACCTTGGGAAAATGCCTTTACGCATCCCATCCGGCCGGGGGACCAGGACGGGTATGACGGACTCCCAGGCAGTTGGCCCAAACTGCCCGGACTACCGTCTAAAAACCCAAGGGTTTACCTCATGCCGCATAGTGACGGGGTGCGGGATCACCGTGACGCATTCAACCGCGCTGCCCCGTCGCGGCCGGCCGCCGAGCAGGACTCCTCCAAGTTGGGGCTAGAAGCCCCCCACCGCTGGAGGCGTGCCGAGGAAACAAGACACGCCGACCAGCCCGAGGACTCGACCCACGGGCAGTGAACCCCCCGGTTCACCACCCGAGTCCTCAGCAGCAATCCACTAGGGGTTGGGTTTTGGGGAAACTCCTTCCCCCTTCTGTGGATTCTGCGTACCTCAGGTGGGGTTGCGGAAGACAGGGAGAACGGCGCGTCGTAATACCGACACTCCTCTTCCCCCGCAACCCCACCCCACAAAAGCAGCCCTTACGGGCCGCAACCTCCAAGTGAGCCGCACAAACGTCGCCTTGAAAAGGGCAACGTTGCTTAAATCAAAGGGTCGTGCAGAGAGACACTCCGAGGCTAAAGCCTCCCCCCCTTGTCGGGTATTAGCCATCAGCCTTCAATATCCCGCATGCGGGAAATTGTAGACCGATGCCCAGGGTGCACCGGCACCAAGCACTCCCGTTCCCCCAGACGAATCCGAAAGGACTGGCAGCACTTGGGCACACGAGGAGGAACCCGACTCGCACCCCGACTTCATACTATCTAGGTTCATACTATTCATTCTATTCTAAATTAAAACAAATAGTAAAGGGGTGGAACAAAACCGTTTGACGATATTTGAGGCCGCGATGCTTACACTTTTCCTGGATCTGATGGTATAGGTAAGTCTTTCTTTGTTTTATCGCTCATTATAAACAAGAGTTATTAAAAACAGTAGTACCTGGTAACGGTACGGGTGTATCGCTAGCGACACCGGTTAAATATAATAGTGATGTACGGAGATGACCACATTAATCCTTTGGTTATTAGTTAGTTTACTCCTCTTAGAAGATATCCAAAGCCATCCCGTGTATGTATACGTACCTATTTAATTAATAAATGTTTTGACTAATGTTAAACATAATTATTATGGGTATCTGGTGATATTTTTTCTAATAAGACCTATCAACCGATCCTAACCAAAGACTAAAGAATCCGCAGTGGTTGGAACCGGAAACGCCAAACGGGTCACTTTGAATGGGAAATCCTATACAAAGTGAACCGTTTTCGTCGCTGTTGAGTGTATATGTATATCACATCTTAACACTTAGCTATTATCTCCTTCTAGTACCTACTAGGAATATATGTATATGGCACTGGTGGCCTGACGTTTGTAAATAATTTCTATCACGCCACAAATGTGGATCGTGGCATAAGTGTCGGAGCAGGCAATGATTGTAGAATTCCTCTCATAACAATATCTGTAGAGGCGTATTGTCAATATAGAAACAACTGGAAAATAGCTGGTTAACATGTTCCTTTCTTTAGATCATAATGAGTAGTTATGTGTACTTAGATTATAATGAGATAAAATCTCAGAAAACCACGAGTATTCCCTAATACAGAGTAATAATAGAGTTGATTCATGCTTGTTTGACGGATTCCTGGTCGTTAAATATGGCCGCCAAGCTGTCATTCCATAGAGAAACGTCATTTTATCCCATAGTAAAATATTTTTCTCAAACATGCTCGGAAATGTTCGTGTTACTTTCAAAAAAAGAAGACGCGAGGCTGTCCATTGCCGGCCTTGGCCAGCAAAAACATTATTGTCGTGTGTGTGTTTTTTTTAATTCGCTTGCTATTTGAGACACCTCTGTAGAGAAACTGACAAATCCATGGAGGCAATAAGTACAACTTCCATGGCCAAGTCATCCACGACCATGGAAGTAGTAAATACTGATGTGGGGTAAGTGCGCCTAAATTTATTTCGCCCCTGTGCCTTGTAAACAGCCAACTACTAGTTGACTAATATTTATAGGTTTCGATATATTTATGTTAGGCACACTTACCCCATCCTGGCGCACTTGCCCCGACTGACCTTACGTATTTCCTCGCTGTTTGAGAAAAGCATTATATATACCTCGGCCGCAATTGCGATTGCCGGACTCGTACTAATAGAAGGCTTCGCTTCGCTCAGCCTTCTAACTGACTCGTCCGGCAATGCGCTACTTGGCGGCCTCTGCAATAATGTACTATAACGTTAACTTTAACCATTAACGGACGGTTTGAATCCACCAACCCTTAGTACCATGCATTAAAAAAAAACACGATACTAACTAGGTAGTCATGATAACCTGTTTTTTATAAGGTCTAGGTACATTTATATTCATGATTGATAACTGTGAAAAATTCCTCTAAAGACTATGCAACTCTGCTCTCAATAACAACATCGCAAAATATTCAAAATGATGTAAATAGGACTTTCCATACAAAGTGACCCGTTTTTATTCTTGTTGGGTGTATTTATGTGTAAAGGTACATGTAGGTTTTGTCAAGCATCATCTCATCATGTCAGCCGAAAGACGTCCATTGCTGGGCATAGGCCTCCCCCAAGGCTCGCCGACGACCTCGATAAAGTCCAGGGAATCCGGTATAAGCAAGTAGCACAAGGCCAGTCTGAGCGGCGTAAGCATTAAGGATGCTTAAATTGTAAAATAAATAAATAAATATCTTGGGACATTTTACACATATTGACCTAGCCCCAAACTAAGCGACGCTTGTATTATGCGTGCTAGACGGTATAAATACTTAGATATCGAAATACATAGGTACATATACATATAAATACTAAACATCCATGACTCGAGTACAAACGTTCGTGCTCATCACCACAAAGTTTGCCCCGAGCGGGACTCGAACCCGCGACCATCGGAACAGAAGGCAGGGTCACTTTATACCTACTTAGGTAGTCACTACCAACTGGACCAATCCAGTCGTGAATAATAAATGAATTGCAGTTAGGGAATAACAATATGCACAATATTAATACCATAAGATCCTCAAGTAGTCTGTGACATATATAAGTTACGTCGATAATACATAATCTCTCGTCACGTCACTCACGGTTGTATTACACATACGATAGACCGGGAGATCTTGACACTGAATTCCGAACCATTTTTACCAGGCTGGCGAGTCTACAGGGGTATAATTACGTAATGACGAAAAGGAAAATCATGGTCATAGCGCCAGTACCGGGGGCCCAAACGCGTGAGCGTTAATCGAACGTGTCGCATAAATTACGAAAGTCGAACGATTTGTACCACAAAAAATCTTGTATTTTCCGATAGTCGATGAAAAACGAAGTAGGCGATCGCGTAATGCCATACTTCTCCGGCGCGGCCTACACCCCGCCATACCGACGCAAACATGTTAATTAAAAACCAAAAATTGACCATTTGTACCAGGCTAATTTTTGCACGAATAATTGTCGTCGAGTAGCCATTCACGAAAATCACCATGCCATACTTTTCCGACGGGGCCAAATGGCCGCCATACCGCTCCCAAAGATGTAATTTTTTTTTTATCTTACAGAACGATTTGTACCAGTATGGCATTTTAATTTTTGGAAAGTATATTATACAATGTGACCGTTATTATAGTTGCCATACTTCTAGTAGGGGGAAAAAGTGGTGCCATACTTGAAAAACTTGTTTTTTCGACACGTTTTGAGGGTAACATTTGGTACAGTATGACATCATTGTACTTAGCTAATCAATTCGTTAAAAAAATCGAGAAAGTCTAAAGGAACGGCTAAAAAAGGACAATAACTTTGTATTGGAATCCATGGTGAAACGAAGTTCACCGGGCCGACTTAAATATTAAAATGTGTACGTGTCCTGTTTTAACATTCACTCCAAATTCTTCGGTTGTGCGCTCTTATCAGTCAGCCAGTAACGGAAAAGTTATATGTGCCTATATAGACGATAATAGTATATTATTCAACATAACATCTGGATATAAAACAACATGACCGCCACATACGTGTTTGAAATTTTGTATTTATGTTCTTTGAACCTCACACTTACGGAAAATAATAGTGCCATACTGGTACAAATCGTTCGAATTGCCCATTAAATCTTACAATTTCTAAAAATTATTGTACACGCAGGCCGCCTCCTACAGGTATGGCATTACCAGACTTCTATTTATGATCATACAAAGAACGAGTAAAAAAAAATATAGGGTGGTACAAATCGTTCTGCAAAATAAAAATAAATTACATCTTTGGAGCGGTATGGCGGCCATTTATGTAAAAGTATGGCATGGTGATTTTCGTGAATGGCTATTGGCTACTCGACGACAATTATTCGTGCAAAAATTAGCCTGGTACAAATGGTTCAATTTTTCGTTTTTAATTAACATGTTTGCGTCGGTATAGCGGGGTGTAGGCCGCGCCGGAGAAGTATGGCATTACGCGATCGCCTACTTCGTTTTTCATCGACTATCGGAAAATACAAGATTTTTTGTGGTACAAATCGTTCGACTTTCGTAATTTATGCGACACGTTCGATTAACGCTCACGCGTTTGGGCCCCCGGTACTGGCGCTATGACCATGATTTTCTTTTCGTCATTACGTAATTATACCCCTGTATACTCGCCAGCCTGGTACAAATGGTTCGGAATTCAGTGTCAAGATCTCCCGGTCTACGAGTATTGACTCGTCAAGTCGTCACACGTCTTGTTAATGTTGAGATAAATGTTTTATCTCACATGGTGTGTATATGCTTTATAATAAGTACTTCAAGTTGCATCGGGCAACCATTTATAATCTTTGTCCGGGCAACATTACTGAATGCTTCCGGTTGTCTATGTATGTAACGTCCTTCCTTCTCTCTGATCTCGTGCTCGTACATGGCTGCATTAATTGTGTGTCCTCATAGATTTATTATAATATTCAATAGTTTTGTGTGCCGACCAACGGACGAACAGTGTTCCTTTATGTCACAGCGTTTAACGTATATTAATTGCAATATAGTTGTTGAAGCGTCTAAAGTTGTTTCCTTTCTGCTGCCCACGCCACCAATCGCCACTGAAGATCTTCGGACTCTGAACAGGTTTTGGCCCCAGATAAAAAGGTGTGTTCCTTATTTTTCTATTTGTCATTGGTGTGCTTGTTGGGCGCAGGAAGGGAAACCTTCGGTAACACTATGTCGCTTGATGGGCGTGATGCCACGTTGGGCGATAATGGCGGCTGTAATGTCAATTCTAATAATGAGGCACGACTGCGGCATGCATCTGAAACGCCAGCCATATCATTTGGCGGTGGCAACGGATACATTGAAAAATTAGACGGTGTTTCTAATTTTCATTCGTGGAAGTTTTCCATGAAGATGGCCTTAAAGCTTGACGGACTTTGGGCATGCATAGAAGGTACAGACACCAACGAAAATAATGACCAGCGTGCGCTTGCAAAACTATGCTTGAGTCTGAGAACGCATTGTTACCAGTATGTTAATAATGCTGCGACGGCAAAAACCGCATGGGATAACCTCGTCAATGTATTTGAAGACAAAAGCTTGTATCGACGTGTGATTCTTTTACGGCAGCTGCACAAAGCTGAATACTGTCATTATGCGAACATGACAGACTACATACGGTTTGTCATGACTACTGTACAGCAACTGGCTGACATAGGCCGAACCATCGAAGACAAGGAGGTAGCGGAGTTGCTCCTCAGTGGCCTGCCAGCGGAGTATGATGTCCTCGTGTCCAACTTGGAAACTGCAAGCATCGGAGGAAACTTATCGACTGAAATGGTGAGGACTCGGCTACTACAGGAAGAGTTCCGGAAACAATCGACGGACAGTGCTAGTGCTTTCTTATCGAAACGGTGCATAGTCTGTAATTATTGTAAAAAGCCAGGGCATATAAAAGCTAAATGTTTTAAATTGAAGCGTGATAGATCATTAAAAAATAATAATGTACATACTTTTTTAGCTACTGCTCTGATGGCAACTAATGCCAATTCTTGGATAGTAGATTCTGGATGTACCTCTCATATGACTAATAGTCTAAATTTGCTCTCTAATTTTAAAAGTAAGCATTCTTGTATTTCTATTGCCAATAGTGACAAATTAGAAAGTGAAGGTATAGGTGATGTCGATATAACTTTCAAAGATAGAAATGTAGTCCTCCATGATGTGATGTTTGTGCCTAAGTTATCGGCTAATTTAATATCAGTTTCCAAATTGACTCAAAAAGGCTTATCCGTGAGTTTCAGTAATGAAGTTTGTTTCATCAGTGATGAATACAACTGTATTTGTACAGCTACTAAGAGAAATGGGGTTTATGTTTTGGATGGTGTAGGGATTAATCAGTGTGATTCACAGGTGCAGCTCTCCCAGGCCCTGCCGGTTATGCAGGAAGTACATTGTACTGATGCTGCTTTAAGTGTGTCGACAGATGTCTGGCACAAACGACTCGGACACTTGAGTTTGAAAGGGATGCGGGCTCTGAAGGGTAGTATGGTTTCCGGAGTTATGTTTCAGGACAACCAGGGACCTACTTTGGAGGCGTGCGAGGCTTGTCTTAAGGGGAAGATGCAGGCCACATCTTACCCGAAGGGCGAAGTCAAGCGAGCCAGCCAGCCACTGGAGCTCATCCACTCAGACGTGTTTGGTCCCGTCGCTGTATGCAGTTGGGGAGGCGCACGTTTTCTGGTGACCTTTACTGATGACTACACCAGGAAGACTTTTGGATATCTAATACGTTGTAAGTCCGAAGTTTTATCTTGTTTTATAGAATTTAAAACCCTAGTAGAGAAGCAGCTTGGAGTGCCAATAAAATGTCTGCGTTCAGACGGTGGCGGCGAATACTGCAATGCACGATTCGCAAATTATTTGAAAAAGGAGGGGATAGTTCACCAGACTACAGTGCCCTACTGTCCAGCCCAGAACGGGGTAAGTGAACGTCTTAACAGGACTCTCATGGAGAAGGCGAGGTGTATGCTAGAGGAAAGTGGTCTCTGCAAGCAGTACTGGGGAGAAGCCATCATGACGGCCATTTACTTAAAGAACAGGAGCCCCACTACAGCTCTGTCAGGATCCGTTCCTGAGGAGGTCTGGACCCGATCCAAGGTTGATTTAGGTCACCTTCGAGTATTCGGCTGCATTGCCTATTCTTTAGTACCCGAACAAAGGCGTAAAAAGCTAGATGCAAAAAGTAAAATGTATATATTTGTTGGTTATGGTGAAACCTCCAAGGGTTATAGATTGGTGGATCCATCTAACCCTAAAAAAGTAATTTATTCTAGAAATGTGACTTTTATTGAGCACAAGTTTTTTAATGCAATGACCATGAATAATGATAATTTTAATGTTGATAATTTTATGCAATTGAGTAATATACAGCAGAATAATGTATCCAAATGTGATGTCCAATTGAGTAATGATCTTCCACAGAATAACAAATCTGAATGTGAAGTGCAATTGAATATTAATTTACAACAGGATAAAGTCTCTGACTGTGATAATTTAAATGTAGAATTGGATTCCAGTGTGTCTAATACCAATTCCTCGATGATTTCAGAACCTGCAGCAGAGGACTGCAGTGGTGGCGACTCAGACTTCCGATCTCCGAGTGCAGAGAGCTGCAGCTCACCATGGGCGTCGGAGGGCGAGAGGCCAGTTGCAAGGGAAGACGCGCGCGACGCCGGCGTGCCGCCCGTCTTGCTCGGCCGACCCGTACGTAGCTCGCGTATGGTCCCACCAAAGAAGTATAGTGAGTACGACTTATCTATGATCGTTCAGCAGGGGTTCTCATTTGATGAGCCTCAGTCATTCGAGGAGGCCATTTCAAGTCCCAATAGTCAGGAATGGCAGTCTGCCATGCAATCAGAGTATGATTCACTTATCGCTAATAAAGTATGGCGCATTGTGGATCGTCCACCTCCTGGGAATAATGTAGTCAAGTGTAAATGGGTCTTTAAAACAAAACATGACTCATCTGGGAACTATGATAAACATAAGGCTAGATTAGTTGCCCGTGGTTACACTCAGGTGCAAGGGATCGACTATAATGACACTTTTTCACCTGTAGTTCGTCACTCGAGCATGAGAATATTATTCTCTTTAGCAAATAAATTAGATCTAGACATGAGTCACATTGATGTCACTACCGCCTTTCTCAATGGTGACTTAGATGAAACCATTTACATGGAGCAACCTCCAGGATTTGGCAATGGCAATAAGAATAAAGTTTGTTTACTTTTGAAAGGTATTTACGGCCTTAAACAGGCCAGTCGCATATGGAATTCCAGAGTACATAACTTACTTATCAAAAGTGGTTACACTCAAACCAAATGTGAGCCTTGTGTGTACACTAAAAGGCAAGGTGATGATTTAGTTATTATTGCCTTATACGTAGATGATTTCTATATTTTTTCTAGTCAAAATAGTAAGAATAAAATTGAGCTAGTGAAAGTATTAGAAAGTAACTTTAATGTTAAAGATTTAGGCATTCTAAGAAATTGTCTGGGCATGAGTGTAATCAGAGATAGATGTAAGGGAATTTTAATTCTTAACCAGGGAAATTATGTAAAAAGAATTTTGGCGAAATTTGGAATGGAAAATTGTAAGGCTGTGTCCACACCAATGTCATTGAACTGTAAATTAGTAAAAGCGGAAAAGACATTGGATGATAATGTTTATAACTATAGGCAGTTGTTGGGCAGCCTAATGTACTTATGTGTATGTACCCGACCAGATATTTCTTTCGCCTGCAGCCATCTTTCTCAGTTTAGTAATGCATTTGATATGTCTCATTGGCTCGCTGCAAAACGTGTGCTGCGTTACTTAGCAGGTACGATTAATTATAGTTTGTTTTTCACAAAATGTAATAATCTTGAGTTATCTGCTTATGTCGACGCAGATTGGGGCGGGAATTTTGATAGGCGATCGATATCGGGATTTATAGTCAAAATTGGTAATGATTCTATCAATTGGGAGTCTCGTAAGCAGCGCTGCGTAGCGCTCTCTACCACCGAGGCCGAATATTTGGCAATAGGCGACGTCTGTAAAGAAATATGTTTCATTAAAAATTTCGTGTATGAAATATTGAAAATTAATATCAAGGCTGCCCTCTATAATGACAATCAGAGTGCATTGAAATTGTTAACTGTTAAGGAGTATTGTCATAAGCGGACGAAGCACATCGACCTCAGGTATCATTATGTCAAGGAACAGATTGTTAATGATAATGTTCATGTAAACTACTTACCATCTAATGATATGATCGCCGATGTGTTTACTAAACCTTTATGTTCCAGTAAGCATGTAGATTTTGCAACCAAATGTAATGTAAGGAATCATTAGCATGTGTTATGTTATGAATGTAAGTGATATATATGTCTTGTAATGTATATGTAATTTTCTTGCTAGTGTATAACATGTGCTATTTACTGTTAAGTGTCCCTAGTGTTCTCTGCTATTACAAAGCATATAAGGGGAAGTGTTGAGATAAATGTTTTATCTCACATGGTGTGTATATGCTTTATAATAAGTACTTCAAGTTGCATCGGGCAACCATTTATAATCTTTGTCCGGGCAACATTACTGAATGCTTCCGGTTGTCTATGTATGTAACGTCCTTCCTTCTCTCTGATCTCGTGCTCGTACATGGCTGCATTAATTGTGTGTCCTCATAGATTTATTATAATATTCAATAGTTTTGTGTGCCGACCAACGGACGAACAGTGTTCCTTTATGTCACAGCGTTTAACGTATATTAATTGCAATATAGTTGTTGAAGCGTCTAAAGTTGTTTCCTTTCTGCTGCCCACGCCACCAATCGCCACTGAAGATCTTCGGACTCTGAACAGTTAATACAGTACATTTCTCACGACTTCAATAATAAACTATTGCCTATTGCATAGGCTGTTAACTATCAGACATGTAGATTCTAGAAGTAGGTACCTAGTAGGCAACGATTACTTTTTCTGTTACGTCACCTTTCCGTCCGATTAGATTGAAACGCAAAGAACAATGCACATAGACGTAAATAATACGAAGTATTATTTATGTCTATGACAATGCATTACTTAATTAAAAAACAAAAACCTTCAATACTCTCTTTTAGGGTTCCGAACCTCAAAAGGAAAAATCGATACCCTTAAATATTGCAAATTGCTATTTAAAAAAAAATTTCATCCTGTAAGATACTGAAACATAGGTATCTAATTAGATACCTACAATAAATACCTCTCGTTGCTAACTATAATTATTATTTTAACTCACGCACGCCCTTACGCTAAAAAGAACGTTACAAAATGAAAAATGTTTGATTAATAATTTTAACTAGTATTTAATTCGTAACTTTGTTACATTTTTGAAGAAGTCACAATTGAACAATGCTGCTTAAACCCATACACAATCTATGTTTTGTTTTATTAAATACCTCTTGCAACAGCCATTATATGTAGTGAACATTGTTGCATTGCATATTGGCAATTAAAACGGTGTACACAATCATCAGGTACTTAATAAGCCATCAATTACATAAGCCATTAATATCAACTACCGTTAAGAGAGGACAAAAATATGACATCGATATCGAGTCGGGGCATTTATAATTTGGCCGATAACTGTTGACAGCTACGTTCCTACTTACTTCTTGTAAGTCGTTGGAGAATCGTACACAGTAAATTGAGTCGTTTTATTAAGGAAGCGCCGTTCCGCGGTTTTTGGATATAGTAGGTAGGTATATAAGTAGTAGCATATAGAATTAGCATCCTAAGAAACAAAGTGATTTACGTCATTCATTAGCACTGTATTCTTCATTCGTTGAACTAACCAAGGCTGAGGCACAGAATACTATCACAGAACCTATCCTATACTGAGGTTAGAAAGTAAAGCAAATCCAATTTGCATGTAGGTGAAAAATAATGAATGAAACCTGTTACGAGAAACAACTTTACCTTCATAGTTTGTTTGCGTGAGATCCTCGACTTTATAAAAAGCCATGATCCCTGGAAAACGCATAGTTCCCGCGGGAGCGCGATAACTGAATTCCACGGTGGCGAAGTCGCGGGCAGAAGCTGGTAAGAAATAGGTAAAGCATTATTCAGGTAGGTAGAGCCAGAAACAAGGAAATGGGGATGACGACAACTTTTTTTTCCTTAGTCTATCAGGAAGATTATTTACTTTTTCACGTAATCAAACTTATATATATCTTTGTTAATTTGATAAAACAAAAAATACGTGACTAATTAGAATTTCGATTTCTTCACCCTGTCGTCATCCCTATTATAAAGGCTGACAATCTCCCTCCTCATATTGCGGCGTACATCGGAAACGCTCTGTATTATCCAGGGTGCGCTTCAAATTCCCATATGTAAGATGATTTGAGGCGCCACCTAGACAGAGGAGATATTGCTCATGGAGTTCAAATTTTCATACCTACCTGCTATCTACATACACTATTCGGGCGTAGATACGCTGATTTCTACGAAGGTTGTCATTCTAGGTTTTACTTTTTCTACGGTAGTGGTTTAATTTTGATCCAATTAAGAATTTACCACTACAACAGCCTATTTACGGCCCACAACTGGGCACAAGGCCTCCTTTCACCACGAGAGGGTTTGGGGTATAGTCCCCACGCGGGCCCAGTGCGGATCATTTCGCAGATGCTCCTCACGATGTTTTCCTTCACCGAAAAGCTCAGTGGTAAATTCAAATTGAATTTCGTCCATAAATAATTTCAGAGGTGCGAGCCGGGTTCGTTCGTATCGAACCTCCGTTCTGCGTGAGAGGCGGTAGGTCAAACCATTAGGCCACCACAGGTTTTAAGAACCATTTTTATATTTTACCCAATTCAATTCTAGTTATTTCCATACGTTTTATTTTTCCTGTCTTTTAGGCAACAATTACGTGAGTTCTCAGAATAAACAGATATCATAACATATTACGTTCAAGGGGAATTCTGCCTCATCTCACATTATCCTTATCCTGACTACCTAGGTAGGTACTAAGTATCAAATCAATTCACAGTGTACCTTGTACAGTCAACCTATATTAAATATTTTTAGTTATGGTTATGCCTATAAAGTCGACCGGTTAATCTAGTATGCCTTGCCCCATGGCGACAGTTCGCAAACAGTTGAGATGTCCATGTAAAATCTTTGTTACTTTATCTGATAATGCATATTTTGTTAGTTTGATTTCACTATTTCATTTTCAATTTTAGAATCGGTACGGTACACGAGGATGTGACTACTGAAGTGCTCGGGAAAATTGGTACTTTTCAATGGATGATGACGGTGTTTGCCACCGCCCTGATGGCTTCTACCCTGTTCAACCAACATGAAGACATGTTTCTGCTGAAAACCCCGAGCGGCATCGTCTGCATACCTCCTTCTGGCTACCAAGCTACCAACAGCGCCTGTTACGTGATATCTAAGAACACCAGCGAACAAATGCGCTGCGTTGAATGGAATGTTAGAATTTTGGGAATGATTTGGCTGAAGAAAACTGTAAGTAACGGAGGTAATGACGTAATTTGAAAACAATGTGCGACTAATATTTTTTTCTTAACTTTATTTACTTTTAGAAATTTCACATTTATGAAAACTGAGATCACGGTAAGCCGTGGTCGCCGGGGGTTCGAATCCGGCTCGTATACCTCTGAAATTATTTATGTGCGAAATTCAATTGGAATTTACCACTGCGCTTTTCGGTGAAGGAGAACATCGTGAGGAAACCTGCACGCATCTGTGCCCAGCAGTGGGCCGTAAATAGGCTTTTCTGGTGATGGAAATCACTATAGGAGTATAGGCATGAACCACTAGGTACCTACAGCTACTATTTCTATGCAGTTCCTGATGACTTGCGATAGCGAGTGGAAAATGTTTTCCACCGCCATGATTTGTCGTCTGGGCGTCATGTTTGGATACGTGATCTATGGCCTTGTGGCAGACAGGTGCGCCCCACTCAAATAACAATTACTTAGGTACGTTGCGGTGTATTAGAAAATCTCTGTATGTGTGCAATGTATAGGGGCTCTATTCGAAAGAGAGTACATTTTCTGCCTCTTCAGTAATAATATTATACCTACCAGTAATATACCATCTCGCTAAATAGGGAGAAAGCGTATTTTTATTTAGGGATAGGGACGCTCCATATCCCTATTTACCGTTTCGAATAGAGCCACAGATAGCCTAATTTTATTACCTCTAATTGTAGTAACATGGAGATTTTTTCTGGTTGATGAAATATCCTTAGATGTTCGAACACAGCACATGAGCGAACACGGTAGGCACACTATATTTGGTTAGCCTAATTCCAAGATTATAAGTACCTATAGGTATTAGAATTTTCTTTACAGCTTCGGAAGAAAAAAGGCGATGATCATTGACGTGTTTTCCAATATCGTATTAAGATTATCAGCAATATTCTTCGACTCCGAAAGTTGGTTCAAGCTCGTTGTGTTCATAAGATCAGTTCTCGGCTGTGCTAATAACTATATGGGACTTGTCTTGAGTAAGTGGCTCTTATCGTATACTTACTGTCTGTCTATCGTGTATTTCGTAGTAGATACAAGCCATGGTGGCCTAGTGGTTCGACCTCTCATGCCGAGGGTGGTTCGATTCCGGCTCGCACCTCTAAGTTTACTTACCTACGTGCGAAATTCAATTTGAATTTACCATGAGCTTTACGGTGAAGGAAGACATCGTGAGGAAACCTGCAAGCATCTGCGAAGTAATTCAAAGATGTGTGTGAAGTCCCCAATTCGCACCGGGCCCGCGTGGGGACTATAACCCAAACCCTCTCATGATGAGGAGACAGGCCCAGCACTGGGACGCAAATAGGCTGTAGTAGTAGTAGATACAATGATTACGGACGAGTCATCATCATCATTTCAGCCGAGAGACGTCCACTGCTGGACATAGGCCTCCCCCAAGGCGCACCCTCAGACCGGTCTTGCACGCAGGACTAATTGTTAATGGAGCCAGAAAGTTCTCGAGTGGCGTCCGCAAACCGAGAGACGAGCTGTCGGTAAGCCTCCAACTAGATGGAGCAACGATCTGGTGTAAGTCGCGGTATAACACAAAACCGGTCCGAGTGGCGCTTCTTAGGAGAGGCCTGCTATGTCCAGCAGTTGACGTCTTTAGGCTGAAATGATGACACAGGTACGATCAAAATGATAGGTTATTAATTGTTCTACTAAGAATAATAAGGTCGACAGATAGACGTAACCATATCGGCGTTATGTGAATTCATCGATAGTTTGCGAGATAGCGAGCAACAGATGGCGCTCGCGGCTGTGCCTGGCGGCGGTGACGCCTCGTATCCTGGCGCTCGTCTGCATGGTGCCTCTCTCGGGCGTCGTGGCCAATTCCGAGTCCTTCAGCCTTATCGCCTGCGTCTACGATGTCCTACTCATCGTTATCTTAAGGTAACAAAAAAAAGTGTTGAAATTTGAGAGAGCTGTACATGGTGTGCCCCGTAATATAGTAGGAAAAAAATTGAATCTAGACCCTGTATAGTTTAACACATGGGTAATAAGTCGAAATGTTTTCAATTAATGATATAATGAATTATAAATTTACCTTTATTTTGTAACAAAATTAATCCAGCCAGCAATTTATTGCAAACATATTGTGCCCAGTCGCAATATTTGCCATTATGTGCACCCTCTAAATGCCAAGGACACCTAATGTTGCCATGCACTGCACTGCCGTGCCTCCCACGCCAACGACACCTAAAGTTGTCTAAGCTAAGGTGCACTTTCATTATGAAAAAGATGTATAATTTCTAAAAATTTAAAAATGTTTTAGTTCTTTTTTTATTCATTCACGTGTTACGTTAAATTGACATGCTTGGCGTCTAACTGCTCACTCCGTCAAATCGTCGAAAAAGTTAACATACACGGTCAAGGGATCAGTCAGTCTAGTTAGACAGAATCTGTGGGTTGTTTTAATATGGATTATAGCGAACGGCCACATTAGAAACATTCTAACGTAACGTAAAGCATACCTATGACCTAAAATTCACACAAGTAAGAGTGTAGTCTAGCGGCAGATTTTTTCCTACAATATTTTCCTAGCTTTCTTCCGACAAATAGGTACGTACTATAAATCCAGTCCAGTATCTTGTTCCAGGTGGACACCAGAATCTCCACAGTGGTTACTTTTCAATAACAAAACGCCTCTAGCAGAAGCCACGCTTTACGCGGCGGCAAAGACAAACCGCATCTCACTTTGCAGTGATTTCAAAATACGACCCATAAATCATAGAGTACGTCTGTAAGTTTTTTAGGAGATCAACTTCATCACCTATGGCAGTTTATATCACGTTTACATTAAATTATTTATGATTGTTTTCAGGCTTATCATAGTTTAGACGAAAATCAAACTTGCATCGGGATCCTAAGCACCCACAACACAAGAGTCTTACTTCTAGTTTGCATTTTATTTTGGATTCTAATATGTCATTCTTGGAGCATACTGTACTCGAACGTGTATATCCAGGATCAATCTAATAAGTTCCTGTTGAAAACATTGTGCTTTGTATGTGCAATCGGGTGCCTGACGATATTTTTGTCGTGGAAGTGGGAGTTGCGGTATTTGCTAATGCTGAACTTGCTAGCGGCAGGCGTCAGCGAACTAATGGTTACGATTTGCAAAGAAGATAGAGTAAGACTTACTTAGCCCGAGTTGCTTCAAGAAGTTAACACCCCGTTAAATTTAACGTGAGCTACCATTCCATACAGAAACATCATTTTCTCCATGGTTAAAAACCCAAGTTTTTGACGTGACGTCAACTTTTTGAAGCAAGACAGGCTTTATGCAGAATTTGCAGTAAATTGACTCAATACCATCTCGAAATTTGAAGTTATCCAAACTGCTATACATATAAGTAATGTTACTTTTCATATAATAGAAACACTAAACTTATTATTGATCAACTCTCATTACCTACTAAACGGTTAAATCTAGCACATATGTTTCATTTTACATTTTAGGTTCAGGTCTTATTTGTGAATTTTGGTCATATCTGTAGCGGCAGCACATTAAGATAATAAGTACCTATATAGAAACCTGCATCATTATTTGCGTTGTCATTATTTTCAAATCGAAAATGATTTCTAGGACTCCCCGGTCGGCATGCTGTACGCAGCGGCCCTTGCGGCGCGGATGATCGCTATAGCTCTGTCGCTCATAATTTCCCCGCGCCTGTTCGCCACCAACGTTCGCGCCACGCTGATCGGCTGCTGCCAAGCCGCCGGCCAGTTAGGCGCCATCCTGGGCTACCTCCTCACCGCCCTCAAGATCCTAAACGTCCTTAGCCTGGGACTGTTGAACGCCGTAGCTACTTTGGCCATGGTGGTCCTTTGTTTGATAATACCGGACGTCGACTCCAGGGAGATGCCCGATGTTTTGCAAGACATGGATTATTTTTCTGAGTAAGCTTTGTCTCAATTTAGATACCTACTCATAGAAAAGTGCAATCAACTAATAATCAGATCCACCACAATTGCCTGTATGTCCCAATGCTGGGCACAGGCCTCCTCACATCGCGTACGCGGGCCCAGTGCGGATTGGGGACCCAACTATCATCATCATTCGTTTTCAATGCACTTAATTTGTCTATATATATAGTACTTTACTTATGGATCTTCACGACGCGAATTGTTTCAACAGGCTAACAAAACCTCTACGCTGGGCGACGCAGAAGACGCGTTCGCCGTCTCACGAGGAGGTTGAGATAAAGAATCACTCGTTCGGCAGCCGCGGCCGCTCGCAG
>OZ020277.1:6118031-6322965 GCA_963971205.1 Aethes cnicana
GGCGCGGCGTCGCCAGCTGCGCCAGGAAATGCCTCCATCTTCTTGTTTGCCATCAATACAAGTGAATAAAATGAGTGTCTCATGAATCGTTTAACTGAAGTTCAGTTGCCTACTCTAAAAACAACATTGATTTTGTATTTGATTGACTTCACCGTTGTCTGTTTACTACCTTTATTTTTTTTCCATGTGCTTTCCATGTGCTCAACTTTGCGTGTAAAAACATATTTGGCGCTATTTTTTGCATCTGCGATTTGAAAAAACAGCCGCTTCAGCAATATTGAGAAATTAATAAAAACCGGCCAAGTGCGTGTCGGGCCACGCGCAAAGTATAGTGTTCCGAAGTTGAAGATGCCCACAGTACCATTCTAAGACTTATTAGCATCTAGCTAGCCTGTGGTATGACGTGCCCCGCCCGACGCCTCTGCCGCTCGAGAAAAATCATTGGTTTTTTAATCATTTCATATGTTGGTCGACTATAACTCGTAAGTTTGTACAGCCTACTTAGCTGTGATAGTTTTCCTTTCAACTACGTTATATATGCCACAACCGTGATTTTTTTCAGCCATCCAAGTACCACCATTTAGCTGGCAGGGGGGGGGGGGACACGTGACTCTAACAAAAAATAGCACTTTAAAGCTTAATATTTCACAAACGCATCACTTAATCAAAAAATGGTTTTAACAAACCCACAATATTTTTTTAAGACCTATTCAACGATATGCCACACCATGGGGTACGCAAGAAAAAAAATACATCCCCACTTTACGAGTAGGGGAGCTACCCTATAAAAAAATATATTTCTAAATTTTATTGTACCACTTTGTCAGCGTAACTAATATGTATATTCATGCCAAATTACAGCTTTCTAAGACTAAGCATCTCCGAGCAATAGTGCGGACAGACGGACGGACGGACGGACATGGCGAAACTATAAGGGTTCCTTGTGGACTTCGGAACCCTAAAAAACAGCGAAACATTTCACAGCTGTATGCGACGTTGCCAACTTTCGGGATAAACCCTGTAGCCGTAAGACGTCCACTGCTGGACAAAGACCTCCCTCAAGGCTCGCCAATCTGACCGGTCCTGTGCTACTCTCTTCCACCGGATTCCCGCGACCTTAAAGAGGTCGTCGCTCCATCTTGTAGTACTTACAAATATATTCTTTATCCTATTTTAGACTATGATTATAGCGAAAGTTCCACATTAAAGAAAATTATCAAAAGACTGAAAATGGGACCGCGGCCCGACAACAAAGTTAAAGCGGATTCCAAATGAAACTAGTTTGTGACGGCTGGTTGTATATTTTCTATTAGTGAAGGTGCTTTTAAACTAGATTTATTCTACCGTTGCAAAAAAAAAAACTTTCGATTTGCGTTGCGAGTTGATACACAAAAACAAACAAAACAGTGGAGTCGCGTTCTACCGAATTGAACTTTACATTTACAGATCGAATTTAAATCTAGTTACTTAAAGTTGAATGAAGGCCTTGATTGTCTCACTTGTACACGCTAGATCGTCATTTACTACGCTCCGATTTAAAAAGCTACGTTAAACTCAACATGATACTCCCACGGCCCATCCCCGTCCAAGGAACTCTTACATGGGCAAATTGACGTCAAATTGCTAATTCCAATCAAACGGTAACGGTACATGCGTAGGTCATAATTTCACGAATGCGGACGTGTTTGTCGCACCCAAATCGGCCTACTAAAATAACCATTAGCCTGCTACGGCATTCATCTGACAACGGCATTAGGTATTTACTCCGCAAACTCTGTTTAACATCTTTCAAGACGCACAAGGCCTGATGTTGATGAATTTTGGTGTAATTAGATTTTTCTTTTGTACAGTTAGTTGATCGTAGGATCAAATGGACGGTGACGTTTGATGAGTCTCTCCAATTTTATTTTATTAATCACTAAGTATAGCTTCTGCCCGCTTCTTTCGCCCCCGTGGAATTCGGTTATCGCGTTCCCGCGGTATAGCACGCACGACACAGGAGACTCTGCGTTGACGCAGCTCTGCGTTGGCTTCAGTGCTTCGCCGTGCGCCTTCTAAGGTGTCTTCTGCTTTAACTATTATATTTTCAGTAGTTGGATGGAAAAACAAACTTTAACTATGCAATATCCTAAATCATTGTACGATAGTAGGTAGGTACATACATAAGTATACCTACCTACTTATTTTGCGAACTGACCACATTTGAAGTTTCTGATGTAGGTAATTCGGCTGTCTCTCTCATCAAACGAGCAAGAGCAGGCAAACGAGCACACAGGCCACCTGATGGTAAGCATTCACTTCGGCCCATGGACACCGAAATCTTATGATTTCTTTAAAGCCAGAATGCGTTGCCTTTGCGCCAGTAATCTCTCCGGTCTGCTTAAACAACAGTGTGAGCACTGTTATTTGGCGGTAGGTTAGCGGGCAAGAAGTTGGTACCAAGTACTACCAACCCGGACGAACCTAGCACCAGGTCCACCCCAAGAAGCTCCAATTTCCAAACATAAATGACAACTTGTAATTTCGCTCTCAAATCGAAGCATTGGAATCTACATTCCATCATTCATTCTGCATGCTTTTCAACCGACGAAAAAAAAAGGAGGAGGTTCTCAATTCGACGCGTATATTTTTTTTTATGTCACACATATCTCCGTCAATTGTGAACCGATTTCGATGATTCTTTTTTTAAATTGAAAGGTGTACCTCCAACTTGAACCCTTTTAATAATTTGGTTTAGTTCTGATGATGGGATCCATGACAAAACGAGGGAACTCCTCGAAATTTGTTAGCATGTGTATGATTTTGGCATCAATTTCAAAGACTACAGTGAGACTTACGTCCCATCGTACACAAGTTTGGATTTTTTTTTAATAAAAAAATAGAACCTACTTCAAACTCCGACAGCCTGTGAAGTCGGTGTCAAGTGAACCGCCCCAAAGCTATGACTATCTTATAGTGAACTTGACACCAACTTCACAGGCTATCGGAGTTTGAAGTCGGTTCTATTTTTAGGGTTCTGAAGTCCACAAGGAACCCTTATAGTTTCGCCATGTCCGTCCGTCCGTCTGTCCGCACTATTGCTCGGAGACGCTTAGTTCTAGAAAGCTGTAATTTGGCATGAACATACATATTAGTTACGCTGACAAAGTGGTACAAAAGATGTTGAAATATATTTTTTTATAGGGTACCTCCCCTACTCCTAAAGTGGGGATGTAATTTTTTTTTGCGTGCCCCATGTTGCGGCATATCGTTGAATAGGTCTTGAAAAAATATTGTGGGTTTGTTAAAATCATTTTTTGATTAAGTGATGCGTTTGTGAGATATTAAGCTTTAAAGTGCTATTTTTTGTTAGAGTCACGTGCCCCCCCCCCCCCTGCCAGGTACATGGTGGTATTTAGATGGCTGAAAAAAATCACGGTTATGGCATATATAACGTAGTTGAAAGGAATAAGAAAGGTACTGTGGGCATCGTCAACTTCGGAACCCTATACTTTGCGCGTCGCCCGACACGCACTTAGCCGGTCTTTTATTTAAAAAAAAAAATCCGTCATGGATAGCGAAATGCGCGAAAGGGTTGGTGTACCTAATCAATCAAGTTCAATAATTTTAGTAGGTGAGTATTCGATTTATAGTACATTATTGCAGAGGCCGCCAAGTAGCGCATTGCCGGACGAGTCAGTTAGAAGGCTGAGCGAAGCGAAGCCTTCTATTCGTACGAGTCCGGCAATCGCAATTGCGGCCGAGGTATATATAATGCTTTTCTCAAACAGCGAGGAAATACGTAAGGTCAGTCGGGGTAAGTGCGCCTAACATAAATATATCGAAACCTATAAATATTACTCAACTAGTAGTCGGCTGTTTACAAGGCATAGGGGCGAAATAAATTTAGGCGCACTTACCCCACATCAGTATTTACTACTTCCAAGATCGTGGATGATTTGGCCATGGAAGTTGTACTTATTACCTCCATGGATTTGTCAGTTTCTCTACAGAGGTGTCTCAAATAGCAAGCGAATTAAAAAAAACACACACGAAAATAATGTTTTTGCTGGCCAAGGCCGGCAATGGACAGCCTCGCGTCTTCTTTTTTTGAAAGTAACACGAACATTTCCGAGCATGTTTGAGAAAAATTATTTATTGCAATGTAACAATTTAGGTTTATCAGATTATGTTATTCATTTATGGGGAATGGGAAAAATGAGATCCCATATCCCTTGAATGAGGTTCTTCCAGTTTAAACAAAATCTTGAAAAATCTTCGAAAAAGGAATAAGGATCTCAATTCGTCTGTATGTTTTTTTTATGTATGTTCCTGGATAATTCCGTCAATTGTTAACCGATTTCGATGATTATTTTTTTAATCGAAAGGTGTACCACCACTCCGGATTGGTTCCATTTTAATTTGGTTCAGTTCTGATGATGGGATCCATGAGAAAATGGGGGAACTCCTCAAAATTTGTTAGCAACCCAAAAGCTGATGACTATCTTAATACCGACTTTGTAGGCTGTCGAAGTTTAAAGTCGTCTTTTTTTGGCACCAGTCAATTGCGTGCAAAGGACAGTGTGAATAGGTGACTAGGTCAGGACGTAGTTTGCCCGGCTTTTAGCAATGCTTCGGTGACATCCGGCTAGAGTTGTGGAAGACGGTGAATGGGCGCAAAAATAGCACGGCTAACTAACCCGTCGAATGGTCGACCTATTTAACTGTTTCCTTGGTCAGTTCCTAGAAGTCTAATTCTACAGGTTGACTACTTTTATTACTGGTACTTTTATTTAACACCGTTCCTATACCCAGCTCAGCCGTCACTGTCACTCGTGCAACGAGTGAAAGAGAAAGCGCTACGCACCGAACGCGCGATTTAATTAGTATTTAACACGTTTTAATTTCTGTAAACATACCGTCTAAAATCATGGCATTTATAAAGCTGTCAAATTATGCATTTAATATGGATCATTTTTCTGTCATGTTTAGTTTTACACTGCTTGATATAATAAACTGGAATAAAGTTGGATTAAATGCCCGAGTTAGAGGTTACTTTGGAATTAAATAGTATCGAGCGAAGTTTCGTGAAACGTGTAACGAAAGCTGTCAATTTAAGGATGATATAATCAAATATAACATTTTTTTTTCATATTTTCAACATTTATCATTTCTTAGAAAGTATGATCTTACATGAGCAATTTAACGATGCTGGGAACGGCCTTAATTAAACTCAAAATTAAGATAAGATAAATGAAGTTGTGTGTTCAAAAACAACATAAATTACTTTTGTGAATCCTAATAATATGCGTATTTCCTTGCATGGCAACATTGTATTAGCTTTTTCTCAAAAATGCTATGTAATGTTGCCATAACATCGCTAAAAAGGATCCAGTAAGTAGGTCATACCGAAGGCTTATTGGAAGTGTCCAGTAAATAGCGAGATTTTGAATTTGGAATCAATAATTGTCCAGTAAGTACGTATGTAATTCCATTACGTATCATGTTATTTGAATTTCGAAGCACATTTTTACATCGCCACCAACCAATACAAAGGATTAGGTGCTGAGGTCGTATATAAATTTAAAATAGATAAAGGATAAAAATTAATTACCTTGAACGACATTTCACTTTAAATTTACATATTTATTAAAGTATACGTACTTTTTATTTTGCACATGACGAAATGTTTCATTATATTCACTAAGAACAATAAAAAACTAAAATAGGTCAGCGCAATAGGCAGTACGTATAAAAAACACATGATCCAATATTTAAAAAAAAACCTATCGACAAGGTTTGTGCGCGGAACGTTTGCATGCTGCGTTTAATTCACAATTGTAGTGTGTAAAAAGGCGGAAACAGTTAAGATAATTGTTGACTTCGGAATACCTTATAAAAAAAGAGGTCTGAGTTAAAGTTAAAATCATGAACAATGTAAAAATTATGAAATATTACCAATAAAAAATGAGATTAGCAACAGTGCAAATAACTAAACGCAGTCTTTATAAAAAAAAAACGTAATGACAGTCGGCTAGGCGCTAGAGCTAAGGCGGGATTTTAAGTAAAACATATTTTGTTCGTGTTATTGAATACATTTTTGAATAAAATGAGTTCAAGTGAGTCAGATTCCAATATGGACGGCAGTCCTCCTCACTTAAAAGCAGAGGCGGAGTTAGCCAAAAATAATTTACTTCCACCTAAGTCAAAGGAGAGATATTTAAAAAATTACGAAAAGTTCATCAAGTGGAGGGAAGACAATAAAGCTTATAATTGGTCAGAGAATGTGTTCCTGGCTTATTTTAACCATCTGCGCCAAATAATGCAGCCGTCAAGCTTATGGGCAGTATATTCCATGCTTCGTTGTGTAGTACTAGCAAGTGCCCAAATATGAATGTAACCTTCAATATTTCTTAAATATATTTTTGTCTTTTATTCGTGTTTCATTTTTGAGAAAAGCACTATACTTGCTTCGACCGTAAGAGCCATACTGGCCGCGTATGTAGCCGGACCTCGGCTGGCGCCTCGGTCCGTCAATATCATACTTGGCCAGTATGGCTTACTTACTGGTCTCTGCAGTAATGTACTATTAAATCAACGAATTCATCTCTCTTTGTTTCTGGCTGTAACGATTTTTCTAATTTTCTAATTATATACCAGCTAAAATACAGTTTATTTTTATTGAAGACCCTGAAAATCTGCAAGACTCACTGGAGTACAGATTTCTTCACGGTCCAGCGATCGTAGCGTGAAGAAGTAGATAACAGTCGGAAAGACAGAGTTACTTTCGGATTTATAATATTATTCGTATGGATAAGTATTTTAGTATAGTATAATTACTATGTATACGAATCGATAATTAGCGTTAAAGATGATCTAAGCTACGAACCAATTAGGTAATAGGTAAACTAGGTAATTGGTTGTTTTATCTTAATTGGCGATCTTAAGTGGTCGGCGAATGATGCACAAGCCCGCACGTCCGTGGCGCCAGCACTATCTAGGGAATGTGGTTAAGGAATTTAAACAATTTCATATACTTAAGCAACTACTTTACACGATAGAGATGATCTTTAAATTAACTTCTGTTTCTAGGTAACTTAACGCCACAAGTGTATGACAAAGCTTCAGTGCATAAGGCTTAGGTATACGCCATAAACAATAAGGCTTGATAATATTCGAGTTCACAAAGTGATTATACCTAGCGCACGGAAAAGGAGTCTCCCTCGCTAACCCTTCTCGGATAAATCCGTTAATAAGGACGTCATAAGTGACTACTAAGTGAGTCAGTAAATCCCAAAGCCTAAACGTCGTTCGACGCATACAGTGAGATAGCTGACCCCGTCCAATCCAATCGTGAACGTGTATGATACAGACGCACGTATGTTTAAAGTGCGCTTCTTGGAATTGTATTGTACATGTAATTTCGCAAAAAAATAGGAGACTAGTGTCTATATCCTTATTTGGGATACGGGCCATCCTATATCCCTATGTATGGCCTCGAATGACGCTGGCATGTCCATAAATGGACTTCAGTGGAGTCCAAGATTGGGGTGTTTAGCTTACATATAGGTACTCGTACAACCATTTTAGACGATTTTGACAGGTCTTGTAAAAAAACCGGCCAAGTGCGAGTCGGACTCGCGCACGAAGGGTAACTATTGTCTACTACTACTACAACAGCCTATTTACGGCCCACTGCTCGGCACAGGCCTCCTCTCATCACGAGAGGGTTGGACTATAGTCCCCACGCGGGTCCAGCGCGGATTGGGGACTTCACACACATCCTTGAATTACTTCACAGATGCGTGCAGGTTTCCTCACGATGTTTTCTTTCACTATTGTCTACAAGAACGTTAAAAAAGAAAATATTCTGTTTTTTTATTATTTGTTGTTACAGCGGCAACAGAAATACATCATCTGTGAAAATTTTAACTGTACACAGTTAATGTTCAGAGTCCGAAGATCTTCAGTGGCGATTGGTGGCGTGGGCAGCAGAAAGGAAACAACTTTAGACGCTTCAACAACTATATTGCAATTAATATACGTTAAACGCTGTGACATAAAGGAACACTGTTCGTCCGTTGGTCGGCACACAAAACTATTGAATATTATAATAAATCTATGAGGACACACAATTAATGCAGCCATGTACGAGCACGAGATCAGAGAGAAGGAAGGACGTTACATACATAGACAACCGGAAGCATTCAGTAATGTTGCCCGGACAAAGATTATAAATGGTTGCCCGATGCAACTTGAAGTACTTATTATAAAGCATATACACACCATGTGAGATAAAACATTTATCTCAACACTTCCCCTTATATGCTTTGTAATAGCAGAGAACACTAGGGACACTTAACAGTAAATAGCACATGTTATACACTAGCAAGAAAATTACATATACATTACAAGACATATATATCACTTACATTCATAACATAACACATGCTAATGATTCCTTACATTACATTTGGTTGCAAAATCTACATGCTTACTGGAACATAAAGGTTTAGTAAACACATCGGCGATCATATCATTAGATGGTAAGTAGTTTACATGAACATTATCATTAACAATCTGTTCCTTGACATAATGATACCTGAGGTCGATGTGCTTCGTCCGCTTATGACAATACTCCTTAACAGTTAACAATTTCAATGCACTCTGATTGTCATTATAGAGGGCAGCCTTGATATTAATTTTCAATATTTCATACACGAAATTTTTAATGAAACATATTTCTTTACAGACGTCGCCTATTGCCAAATATTCGGCCTCGGTGGTAGAGAGCGCTACGCAGCGCTGCTTACGAGACTCCCAATTGATAGAATCATTACCAATTTTGACTATAAATCCCGATATCGATCGCCTATCAAAATTCCCGCCCCAATCTGCGTCGACATAAGCAGATAACTCAAGATTATTACATTTTGTGAAAAACAAACTATAATTAATCGTACCTGCTAAGTAACGCAGCACACGTTTTGCAGCGAGCCAATGAGACATATCAAATGCATTACTAAACTGAGAAAGATGGCTGCAGGCGAAAGAAATATCTGGTCGGGTACATACACATAAGTACATTAGGCTGCCCAACAACTGCCTATAGTTATAAACATTATCATCCAATGTCTTTTCCGCTTTTACTAATTTACAGTTCAATGACATTGGTGTGGACACAGCCTTACAATTTTCCATTCCAAATTTCGCCAAAATTCTTTTTACATAATTTCCCTGGTTAAGAATTAAAATTCCCTTACATCTATCTCTGATTACACTCATGCCCAGACAATTTCTTAGAATGCCTAAATCTTTAACATTAAAGTTACTTTCTAATACTTTCACTAGCTCAATTTTATTCTTACTATTTTGACTAGAAAAAATATAGAAATCATCTACGTATAAGGCAATAATAACTAAATCATCACCTTGCCTTTTAGTGTACACACAAGGCTCACATTTGGTTTGAGTGTAACCACTTTTGATAAGTAAGTTATGTACTCTGGAATTCCATATGCGACTGGCCTGTTTAAGGCCGTAAATACCTTTCAAAAGTAAACAAACTTTATTCTTATTGCCATTGCCAAATCCTGGAGGTTGCTCCATGTAAATGGTTTCATCTAAGTCACCATTGAGAAAGGCGGTAGTGACATCAATGTGACTCATGTCTAGATCTAATTTATTTGCTAAAGAGAATAATATTCTCATGCTCGAGTGACGAACTACAGGTGAAAAAGTGTCATTATAGTCGATCCCTTGCACCTGAGTGTAACCACGGGCAACTAATCTAGCCTTATGTTTATCATAGTTCCCAGATGAGTCATGTTTTGTTTTAAAGACCCATTTACACTTGACTACATTATTCCCAGGAGGTGGACGATCCACAATGCGCCATACTTTATTAGCGATAAGTGAATCATACTCTGATTGCATGGCAGACTGCCATTCCTGACTATTGGGACTTGAAATGGCCTCCTCGAATGACTGAGGCTCATCAAATGAGAACCCCTGCTGAACGATCATAGATAAGTCGTACTCACTATACTTCTTTGGTGGGACCATACGCGAGCTACGTACGGGTCGGCCGAGCAAGACGGGCGGCACGCCGGCGTCGCGCGCGTCTTCCCTTGCAACTGGCCTCTCGCCCTCCGACGCCCATGGTGAGCTGCAGCTCTCTGCACTCGGAGATCGGAAGTCTGAGTCGCCACCACTGCAGTCCTCTGCTGCAGGTTCTGAAATCATCGAGGAATTGGTATTAGACACACTGGAATCCAATTCTACATTTAAATTATCACAGTCAGAGACTTTATCCTGTTGTAAATTAATATTCAATTGCACTTCACATTCAGATTTGTTATTCTGTGGAAGATCATTACTCAATTGGACATCACATTTGGATACATTATTCTGCTGTATATTACTCAATTGCATAAAATTATCAACATTAAAATTATCATTATTCATGGTCATTGCATTAAAAAACTTGTGCTCAATAAAAGTCACATTTCTAGAATAAATTACTTTTTTAGGGTTAGATGGATCCACCAATCTATAACCCTTGGAGGTTTCACCATAACCAACAAATATATACATTTTACTTTTTGCATCTAGCTTTTTACGCCTTTGTTCGGGTACTAAAGAATAGGCAATGCAGCCGAATACTCGAAGGTGACCTAAATCAACCTTGGATCGGGTCCAGACCTCCTCAGGAACGGATCCTGACAGAGCTGTAGTGGGGCTCCTGTTCTTTAAGTAAATGGCCGTCATGATGGCTTCTCCCCAGTACTGCTTGCAGAGACCACTTTCCTCTAGCATACACCTCGCCTTCTCCATGAGAGTCCTGTTAAGACGTTCACTTACCCCGTTCTGGGCTGGACAGTAGGGCACTGTAGTCTGGTGAACTATCCCCTCCTTTTTCAAATAATTTGCGAATCGTGCATTGCAGTATTCGCCGCCACCGTCTGAACGCAGACATTTTATTGGCACTCCAAGCTGCTTCTCTACTAGGGTTTTAAATTCTATAAAACAAGATAAAACTTCGGACTTACAACGTATTAGATATCCAAAAGTCTTCCTGGTGTAGTCATCAGTAAAGGTCACCAGAAAACGTGCGCCTCCCCAACTGCATACAGCGACGGGACCAAACACGTCTGAGTGGATGAGCTCCAGTGGCTGGCTGGCTCGCTTGACTTCGCCCTTCGGGTAAGATGTGGCCTGCATCTTCCCCTTAAGACAAGCCTCGCACGCCTCCAAAGTAGGTCCCTGGTTGTCCTGAAACATAACTCCGGAAACCATACTACCCTTCAGAGCCCGCATCCCTTTCAAACTCAAGTGTCCGAGTCGTTTGTGCCAGACATCTGTCGACACACTTAAAGCAGCATCAGTACAATGTACTTCCTGCATAACCGGCAGGGCCTGGGAGAGCTGCACCTGTGAATCACACTGATTAATCCCTACACCATCCAAAACATAAACCCCATTTCTCTTAGTAGCTGTACAAATACAGTTGTATTCATCACTGATGAAACAAACTTCATTACTGAAACTCACGGATAAGCCTTTTTGAGTCAATTTGGAAACTGATATTAAATTAGCCGATAACTTAGGCACAAACATCACATCATGGAGGACTACATTTCTATCTTTGAAAGTTATATCGACATCACCTATACCTTCACTTTCTAATTTGTCACTATTGGCAATAGAAATACAAGAATGCTTACTTTTAAAATTAGAGAGCAAATTTAGACTATTAGTCATATGAGAGGTACATCCAGAATCTACTATCCAAGAATTGGCATTAGTTGCCATCAGAGCAGTAGCTAAAAAAGTATGTACATTATTATTTTTTAATGATCTATCACGCTTCAATTTAAAACATTTAGCTTTTATATGCCCTGGCTTTTTACAATAATTACAGACTATGCACCGTTTCGATAAGAAAGCACTAGCACTGTCCGTCGATTGTTTCCGGAACTCTTCCTGTAGTAGCCGAGTCCTCACCATTTCAGTCGATAAGTTTCCTCCGATGCTTGCAGTTTCCAAGTTGGACACGAGGACATCATACTCCGCTGGCAGGCCACTGAGGAGCAACTCCGCTACCTCCTTGTCTTCGATGGTTCGGCCTATGTCAGCCAGTTGCTGTACAGTAGTCATGACAAACCGTATGTAGTCTGTCATGTTCGCATAATGACAGTATTCAGCTTTGTGCAGCTGCCGTAAAAGAATCACACGTCGATACAAGCTTTTGTCTTCAAATACATTGACGAGGTTATCCCATGCGGTTTTTGCCGTCGCAGCATTATTAACATACTGGTAACAATGCGTTCTCAGACTCAAGCATAGTTTTGCAAGCGCACGCTGGTCATTATTTTCGTTGGTGTCTGTACCTTCTATGCATGCCCAAAGTCCGTCAAGCTTTAAGGCCATCTTCATGGAAAACTTCCACGAATGAAAATTAGAAACACCGTCTAATTTTTCAATGTATCCGTTGCCACCGCCAAATGATATGGCTGGCGTTTCAGATGCATGCCGCAGTCGTGCCTCATTATTAGAATTGACATTACAGCCGCCATTATCGCCCAACGTGGCATCACGCCCATCAAGCGACATAGTGTTACCGAAGGTTTCCCTTCCTGCGCCCAACAAGCACACCAATGACAAATAGAAAAATAAGGAACACACCTTTTTATCTGGGGCCAAAACCTGTTCAGAGTCCGAAGATCTTCAGTGGCGATTGGTGGCGTGGGCAGCAGAAAGGAAACAACTTTAGACGCTTCAACAACTATATTGCAATTAATATACGTTAAACGCTGTGACATAAAGGAACACTGTTCGTCCGTTGGTCGGCACACAAAACTATTGAATATTATAATAAATCTATGAGGACACACAATTAATGCAGCCATGTACGAGCACGAGATCAGAGAGAAGGAAGGACGTTACATACATAGACAACCGGAAGCATTCAGTAATGTTGCCCGGACAAAGATTATAAATGGTTGCCCGATGCAACTTGAAGTACTTATTATAAAGCATATACACACCATGTGAGATAAAACATTTATCTCAACAGTTAAATGATAGAACTATCACGGTTCATGAGATACAGCCTGGTGACAGCCAAAAAATGACGTTTGTTGTATGGGGGCCCCCTTAAATATTTATTTTATTTGTTTTTGGTATTTGTTGTTATAGCGGCAACAGAAATACACCATCTGCGAAAATTTCAACTAACTATCACGGTTCAAGAGATACAGCCTGGTGACAGACGGACAAGGCGGACAGCGGAGTCTTAGTAATATGGTCCCGTTTTACCCTTTGGATACGGAACCCTAAAAAGACAGTTATAACGCGACGAATTAATTGTGTTTTACGGTCCGTCATGTACATATAGGTATTTATAGTTGAAAAAATATTATTCAACATAAAACAAAGGACACAAATAAACAGGATAATATTGTTGGCGGTTGCTATCTGCTATCAATAGGTCAGCTGGCCGACTGCGAGCTGCGTTGTGCCAACATAGCTGCTGTATGTAGGTAGGTATACTATCTACCTATACTCCCACATTTATTCAGTCACATTTACTTTTTTTCCTTGTTAAAAGATTAAATATTAGGTAGGTAAGATATACTACTACTGCTACTACAGCCTAGTTGCGTCCCACTGCTGGGCACAGGCCTCCTCTCACCACGAAAGGGTTTGGGCTATGGTCCCCACGCGGGCTCAGCGCGGATTCGGGACTTCCCACACATCTTTGAATTACTTCGCAGATGCGTGCAGATTTCCTCACGATGTTTTCCTTCATCGAAAAGCTCAGTGGTAAATTCAAATTGAATTTCGCACATAAGTAAACTTAGAGGTGCGAGCCGGAACCGAACCCCCGACCCTCTGCATGAGAGCACGGATACACAACCCTAGTTAAATCAATCTAAAACTGCGATGGCTAGAATAGGTCACCTATTCTAGCCTAGGCAAAAGCTAGTAATTACACTTGCACCTATTATAAGTGCAAGTGTAATTACTATATAGCTTTTGCCTGGGGTTCCGTTCACGAGAATGTACCTAAGTAGATATTTTCGCACCCCGCGGGTATATAGTATTTTTCGCAATCGTGTCATAATAAGTAACATAGACTATTCAACGATGAAAAGAGTGACGTTGCAGTATTCTCTATGAAATCTTAATACTTGTACACAGATTTTAATTGACGAGTATAAAAAAAAACTATTTTCAGAACTTCATTAACTACACGCTTATTTCTTTTTCTGTTGGTACCTAGTAATAACATGAAAAGGCACCTTCATATGTATATTTATATACATACTGGGTGGATCGATTATATTTCTAAGCATATTTTGTTTATAGTTTTTTTTTAAATGTTTTCGGCACTTTTCAGCACGGTCAAAAAATCAATAAAATATTTAATTGATATTTGCTCATGATACACCACGTATATTCCTATATTTAAATTATTTAACCGTCTCATCAATGTTTCAACACTTAATCAACACGAGAACATTAGTTTTGAAATAACAACGCTTCACTTTAGTCTGGAAATATATTTTAATGCGACTGGTATTTAATTGACAACTTGATAGGAATCTTCTAATTACTTAAGAGGGTTTACTCCCAAAGCTGGCAACGTCGCAAATAGCTGTCAAATATTTCATTGTTTTCATTAATTTATGAATATTACTGAATGAAAATATGAATTGTCGCTCTATGGTTGAATAAACCTTAAGTATGGATTGCAACAATTATCCTGGGAACATGAAATGTTTAGGATTACGGAAGTACTATCTTTTGAAAACTTTTCATCGCATTTCCATGCGTTTTAATGTAATCTTATCATTTGAATGCTTAACCAACAAATATGAAACGAGACGCGTCATTCAACCATAGAATGATTACTTCTTCTTTAATTCAGTAATATTGAGAAATAAATGAAAACAGCGAAACATTTGACAGCTATATGGTTGCCAACTTTCAGGATAAACCTCCTAAGATAACATTTTTATTTAAGCAAATCAGCTGTAGGTACTTATAGTCATCGATTCAATTTGATAGTAAATAAAAAGCAACCGTTAGTCCATACAAAGATTACTTGTTCAGTTTAAACTACAAAATGCGTATTTACGAACGTCAAACGTCATTTATTACATAACACAACATAACAAAGGCCCATAATTACGAAAACCATAAAGCTTTGAAGCAGAATTTAGGACGTTGTGAACATTATGATAATATGTGGACACGTTTACGCAGAAAGATAACCTTATAAGTAATACTGTAATAACCTTTGCCTGGTGTCAGATGTTTCATACCTACAATAATATAATTTATATTTTGCATTGTTTGATATTTGTACCCACGTAGAGCTGTTCTCAAGGCACTAAATGAGTCCATATTAAAATATATCTACGTATAATCGAACCTGCTCTGGAAATATCTCTACAAAGCATATATACCTATTATGTGTTGGAATAAATACGCCGCCTACTACATCTGCTTAGTATCTATATATCTATGTCATATTGTCATAATATTGGCTATAAAAATATTACTATGATGTAAATACAATTTTATTCAATTTGAGTTTCACATTCATTTATTATCTGCTAAAATTATTACTAATATTAATTATTTCATTCATTCATTCATTCATTTACTCAAGTTTGTTTTTTTTTTGACTAAGGTGCATTCGGTTAATTCCGAAAGTGGGATAATTTCGATAAATTACCATTTTCTACTAAACGCAGTAATATTATAGACTCGAAATTAACTGAAGTGGTCGGTCGGAATAATTTTAATGAGAGTTTAGTTTCTTATCTTATCGAAACAAAAACCTTGCCTAACGGAATTACCGGTCATTCAGAATTACGCGAATGCCTCTTAATTTGCTCCTCTTAATAAAGTAATATTAGGTATACGCCTAATTATAGAGTCCGACAACGCAAACTCTGCAGAAATCAAAAACCGGAGGATTTTGAAAATATTAATACCTATAGCAACACCATAATTACGCGAATGAAATAGTGTTTATACTTGGATATTTATTAGGCACCTATTATATATCAAAAACAGAGATAATAATTTTTCCTAGGAATGGAAATGAATTTCCCGCCCCTTTCATTATGAAATATCTTGTAACTATTGCTTCAAAGCATATAAACATGTATAGACATTTGTAGAATATGAAATTCATGATAATATCGCATAGGCTACTTTTTGTACCGCCATTACCATGGAATCACTTTTTGCTTACAAATTACGTGACGTAATTCTGGCGATTTTTTTATGCCCCCATCCCCTTTGTGAGATATCGTGAGATTTTTCTCGACCATAGTGGTGGGATAGCCCACCCCCAAAAACCTCACGTGAGTTTTTTCAAATACTTGTTTATTTTGTGTATAAAGACACTACAACTTTACGCGACAGAGACGCGACGTCAGGGTTAGATAGTTAAGAAACCTATTTCGGTTATAGAATAGAATAAATCTATGTTACGCTATATAAGCTAAATATTACGGTGTTTTTTTTTTCAGAGGAAATAAGCCCCCCCCCCCCTCCAAACGCACGTAATTTGTAGACGCCCCCTTCCCGTGGGTGACACCGTGGCGAACTTCTTACACACGTGAGTGAGATCCTCAAGGATCAACATTGTTATTGTTACCCGTTAGAAAGTTAAGAGTAGAAATTGTCACACAATAGTTTAACGTAAAAAAATATTTATATCCAGAAAATAATGTAATCTGAAATTGACGCGTTCCCGTAGCGTGAAAATAATGCCATAGGTACACATTTCCATACAGGTTTGCCAAATTATTTGATTCCAGAGTTAGCGTTTTCTGAGTCTACTTAGTAAAACTAAACTTTATCAGTTAATTAAGTAAACAAAAAATATATAAATATAATTATATAAACATAACGTGAGGTAGGAACCCAAAATTATTTCTATATAATATATAAACAACTCATATTGTATTTTTGGTAACTTGGATGCATTGTAGTAGGTAAAGGTACCTACCATTTAACATTTGATTTACCTATGTCGCATAAACTATAGCTAGCTTAATCAGGCGTTGCCATGATAGTATGATATATTGATATTGCACATTGTGTCGGAAAGGTCTGCAAAGCTGTATGAATAAAATAAGAAATTTACCTAACCGACAACCGAAGAATAATTATCATTCTAGATTAATTTAGTGGATATGAGGTGTATTGTATTGTGTCAACGTCCAACCACCAAGTATTTAAATATTCAAATACAACAACCACCGCTCGCTCCATAATAAAATAAGTTCTTCATATGTCATGATGATATTTGTTTAGGTACATTCGAGCACAAAGAATTGTCTATTTCGGTAGGTACCGTATTCCAAATAAAGATGGAAAATGCATGAATCTCGCTCAACGACTGCAAGTAAATACGAAAACTGGTTTAAAACGTTTGAATAAATCACTGCTAACATTTTAATGGGCTTAGATAACAATTTACTTGACAATGACAGTTTTCACTTATAACAAAACTCGATAAAAAAATACAATAGACTAATTAGGTCGTTCTTTTGAATTCATAATAATATATTACTTTATCACATAAATATATTTGTGCAAATAACATGCTGTAAATATAATATGAATTTATTTGATTATGATTCAATATCACAGACCAAAGGAGCCCGATATGACAGGCTTTATAATTAAGTCGTAAAACCTTACCCAGGGGCCTCATCCGAGTTTTTAAATGGGATTTCAGGAAGTCCCTAAATTATATGAAACTTAAATTAATTACTAAATATAACCCTATTTAGCGCTGATTCTATTAGAATATTATCCCAATAGAGACCTCAAAATTGAAATATGAGATCCATTTCCCATAGCTCTTTAAGAGATAAGTAGTAATAAAGTGAACCGTTATTTAGGGATGGGAGATCCTACATCCACATTTAGGATCTTGAATGAGGCCCTAGGCCTTAAATTAAAACCTTAGTAGGTACCTATTTATTGGGTTGTAACGGGCACATGACATTACTGATGCGTCTAGTGCTGAGTGGGTTATTGCAATAATGTTTGGTCGATAACCTAGACAGTCCAGGGATGCCGAACCCATCCATGGCACGTGTCATAAAGTTCTTGGTACGTCCTATTATAATAACCTCTCGCTTTAACTGAAAAGACAATCACAATTTTAGATAAACCAATTGATGTGTCAGTACCATAAGTTACGTACATACCTACACGGCTCGTTTATAAACTTGTGTACTGATTTGAAAAATCCAGTCTAGGTAGCGTTATACGCAAATGATATCCCTGTAATTGTATTGTATCTGACCGAGTTTCTACTCGCAGTGGTCACTAACTACTCCATAACTAGCTACACGGTAAAGAAAATTTATATACATATTTACATTACGATATCTTATCTTTTAACCTCGATGATTCCATTACAATAACGACTATATATATATATATATATATATATAACTACCTATTTATTTATTGTGCAGATTGACTGTCGAATGTAACAATTTCGTTTATCTGTGAGAAACTAGGAGTAAGTGCAGACCATTTCCGGTATATATCCTCGCATAACTTGAACAAGTTGTATATTGTTAAAATTCGAGTATTTCTCACTTTTGTACTTTTGTTTTCCCACGCGCGAAACTGTAGAATGTGAGAATGTCACAGTTCAGTTAAGTTCATTAATTTTAATTAGATACTCATACAGAGATACCAAGGTTAATAATGGAGCTATTTTGGTTACCTACATAGCAATTTCGTAAGCAACGATTCCTCTATATATATTGTCGTATCTTTTTTATGTGAACTGAAAAAAAGATTATATATGATACTTACTTACGTTACATAGATATGCTATATAATCATAAACAACGTTTATATTTATTATCATTGGGTTTCGTGTTAAAAGGAGGAATTTACGAAAAGCACACTGTGTTCGTGAATTACACAGACGTCTTGTCATATTACAAATGTAGGCCTAATTACAACAGAGCAAACCTACTTACATTACACGTAGGTACTTGTAAGTCGGAGATTCCGTCTCGTAAACACTATGTAAGTAAATAAATCTATTAAATGTACAAAATTTCATAATAAAAAGATCATACATATGTATCTAAATTTCATTATAATTAAATTATACCTATCTACCTTATGATATAAGTGTTTCACATAATAATAAAACATTATTGTCAAATATAACCTTAATCTAGCTTGATAATTGAATTATTAAATATCTAAAGAAATCTACAACAACTAATATATCTAGGAACATTTCCAAATGGTAAAAACTGGTGTCATTGCATTGCAATTACATACTTGAAAATATAATTTATTAAACATAAATGCACACGTTGACAAGGGTTAGGTACTTAATGGCAATTTTACTCGTGGCTATTGTAAATTATAAACCACATTTGGTTATTGTTGTTACCCTTGTAAATAAATAAAAAGATACCCTTGATCTGTAGTTAAAATTTAAACTTATAAAATTTATTAAATGGACATAAATGATTTTGATTTAGCTTAATTCGGTATTTCATACCAATAGTACATCCGAAGATTAAATTGCCATAGCACACAGTAAATACAATTATTATAAAATATAACTATTGGGAACCTTAGTAAGGTGAAAATGCAAAAAGCTTCGGTTAAGGAATCGCCGTATAAGACATTACCTATATCAGCGTCTGTACATAACCACATTTTATGGTTGCTACAAGTATAACAAGATTGGTTGTCCACTTATCTGAATCGATAATGGCAGCGTAGCGTAAGAACAGCAAGTACGGCAACCGAAGAAAAAATCTCATTTCTTATGAAGAGGTCTGATTGTGATTGGTGCCATTCGAAGTTGGTGGTGAAAGCGAATTTTTTTCTGAAAACAAATAAAAGCCGTTTGAGCCTACAGAAATCTCAATACCTACTAATAAGATATCTGTACAAAAAGCAATTCTGTATCGAAAGCTACTTGACAGATTGCCACACGATTCCCAAAAAATTAGTTATGGGGACGGATCGTACGTAACCGTTCGACATTAGGTATATGATACTTACTTTTTATCCCACCAAAATATTCCGATGGGATAAAATTTCAACAAATTCGCGGGTAGTATAGCTTCTATTAATATATTGGTAGTCTATTTCTGACTGTATGTGCAGTTCACTTACCGGCATCGATAAAGGTTGGAGATATTCTGCCGTTGGTCGTGGTTTCGTTCGTCGGTTTGGGAGTTCGTCGGTAGAAGCGGGTGGAGAACATGAGGGTGGCGCCGACGAAGGGAGAGATGCCGGCGAGCACGAAGGAGGTTGTGTAGGCGCCGGTCGCCTTCATCAGCGCGCCCGCCACCGGCGGCCCCACCGCAATCGGCGCCGCCGCCATACCCAACATGTACCCTATCCCCTGAGCCGCATTCTTCTTCCCACACAGCTCAAACGCTATAGGCCCGATAAGAGAGATAAACGCACCTTCAAATAAACCCATCCCCAACGAAATAGCAATGAAAACACCAAACGACTTCGCAAAGGCCAAAATAATAGTAAGAGACCCTATGACATAGAAAGAAATCTGCTGTAACAGAATCCTATTTATATTCGGTTTATCACCCAGATAACCGAAAAGCAGTCTTCCAACTGCCGAGGACAGCGACATACATTGCACCGGTATGTTCACGTAAGACTCGTCCATGTCCGCGAAAACTAGTCTCATGAACTTTTCTATGTGCACGTAAGGTACTAAATAACCGAACAGAGCCACGGGCATCGATAGAGCCCAGAGTCTGTACGTCATGTTCTTCCAAATTTCTACGTTTATTATAGTTTTAAGGAGGGATCGAAAGGTATTGCTCCCTCTTGGTGGTTTTTCTATGACCGTCAATGGGATTGGTTTGAAGAGTAATCCGCAGAGTGCTATGCCGACGGCCAATACGGCTAGAACTCTGAACATCCATTCGAGTCCATGCTCTCTGATGAGATACTGCATGAAGGGGAGCATGAAGGCCGTGAAGATGGGGCTGCCTATGGTGACTATTCCGTTGACGAGTCCGAGGTACTTTTTGAAGTAGTGTCCAAGGATGGCGAGGGAAGGGGTGTAGGCGAGAGAGGCGCCGAGGCCGTAGAGGATGCCGTAGGCGCCACAGAGCGCGCCGACGTGGCGCACGGCGAAGGAGGCGAGCAGCAGGCCGAGCGCGGCCAGCGCGCCGCCGAGCACGGCCGTGCGCCGCAGCCCCAGCAGCCCCGTCAGCGCGCCCGACACCGGCGACAGTAGGAACGTCATGCCCATCGAAAGTGACCCCGGAAGAGCTGAAACAAAACAAGATCATCGTTTGCTTTCTTAAAAAAAAAAACACTCAGGCCGCCAATCAAGATAGGTATTTATTGGACAGTAGACACCGCATCGTCCTAGGGCTTCTACTTTTGATTAAAGCGTCTGGTTTTGTAATCATGTTCTCTCGAATTAATTAAAGTACTTTTTATCTCTTTGAGTTCAAATAAATCCCTGGAAAACTTGTTATTTTATTATAAATCAACTAGTTGATCCGGTGAACTTCGTATCACCCGGAAAGAGATTCCCATACAAAGTTATTTATCTTTTTTTTAGCTGTGCCTTAAGATTTTCCCAAATTTTTTCTTTCTAAACCTACCCTGAATCACATGGATTGAAACACAAAATAATCAGCCAAATCACACGGATAGACAGATATTGATGATAACTAGCTTCAATATCTACGCGATATACTTATTAAGTGTATCTTGATTTAGATACTTAAACACTAGAGTAGGGCCGACCAAATCACAACCAATTTAAAAATCTGCCAACTACTTATCAGCCAAATACATATAAAATATACCTATCTACATATGGCGCCAATCGCCGCCGTTAAATTGACGACCTTCCATATTATAGGTATCTCCATTTCATTTGACCGCTCTATTCCGAAATTTGATCTGCTATGACTTACGAAAATAATGGAGGCAGTTTTGTCGTACGTACCTAATTTACCTACTTAGATGTTGAAATTAATTTTGGTTGTAGGCGACTTGTCGTACTTAAATGGGTGCCCTTTATCATGCACAATTACGGAAGTTCGAAAACATCTACTTATCTAACACGTTTCGTAGATTTTTTTTCAGGTGAATGATATTTTTGCATGCTCTTACACAACTTAGAAAGTGCGTGGATTAACCCAAAATAGACTCTGCGTCAACGGCTTAAGTGCTTCGCCGCGCGCCTTCTAAGTTCTGTCGTGCTGTACGTATTTGGCATAATTACAGAATACGTACAGAAATTAAAATTGCAGAACACTCGCGTTGCCGATTTTAATTTAACACAATTTGATCATAACATAACAGTCAGTACTTAGGTATATTAGTCTCGCTAAAATTAATTAATCATTAAGTACCTATGCTTGTTCATGGTTTGTTCTTTAAATCTTGGTACCTACAGTTTCGCATTTAAAGAGTCATTACATACTTACTACTTAGGTATAAGGTAGACGCCCCAGTCTTGGTCAAGGACATAGGTACTTACCTACCTTCTCTACTTTTCTCATTTCTCGTTAAAGTTAGCTGATCAAAATAAATATTTCCACGAAACACCTACATAGGTACCTAAAGAAACATCAATAGTAACGAAAGTAGGTATTTTCATCAGCTCAATAGACTGAAATTGGATACGATCACGTGGCCTTCGGCGCCACCGGCGGCCGGCGCCAAGTGGCGGCGCCTCTTCAAATCTCCGACTATACAACTACCTACATATAAATTACGATAACATGGCCTGCAACGCCAAATTACTACTGAAGTGTATTTAGTCACATCCTTACGAAAGAGCGTGTATGTGTAGGTAGTTGTAAGCACGGTTTGACGGCTAGACGCATGCATGTGCGTTGCGTCGTTGGCAGTCTTACAAATACATCGTTCCGTTTTGAATTTTGAAGGGGCGGGCCATGTTATCGTAGTTTATCTCTACTACTTTACTTACCTATTGTCAATTTGAGAAGCGAAAAGTAGCTCTACTACGTCATCAATATGGTTCAAAGTGAATCGGCGCGAAGAGGAAGTTAAAGGAAAATGTATTTTAGTCATGTAGAATAGTAGATTTTATAATGTTCTGTAACTAGATACACACCTATGATGTCTGCGGTTAAATTAGGTACATAGTTTAGGTTGTTTTACAGAAAACTTGATATTTAAAAAGATATAAAAAAATGTGGCTCTCAAATGTTGGACTGGATTTACATAGGATGTTTAGGATAATTGAAACTATGGGCAGAAGCTAGTATGGATATAAAAATATAGAGTATGTACCTAATGATGTTATAAATGTAAATCAAATAGGTGTTTTAGTATTTTAATTTTTAACATGGGAACGCCCTCTTGCATACATTATTCACCCTTGGATTTTATATGAGTCAAGACTTCAAATATAGCATATTTACTTACTATTTAAAATATTTACCTATTTTATTGCATTAAAAAAAGAGAATGATAAAATAAAGGATTTCCTTAGCAATCCAGAGAGGTAACACCGCCAGCATTATGGGCACCATGCCACAGTCTGAACTTTTAGAAGGTGTTTTTTTATAGTTTTATCATTTGTAAATATTATGTTTAGGTATATAGTTATGTAAATACTAAGTTATTTTTTATTTACTAGTTTATAAATGTAGATAGTAGGTTTTTTTCGGTTTGTTTGTTAGGTATTTAAGAAACAGTACTAGGTATTATTATATTTGTAAATGAATAATTATGTCAAAATAAAAAATAATACCAAATGTAAAAAAAAATATAATAATATCAGATTAAATCAATATCAGAAATTATATGTTACCAAGTATTTGAATACTATTAATTGCTTCCATCACAAAATTTTCACAATTTAAAGTCAATTGAAATTTAGAAGGATGTTGCATCATAAAGCCTTAACCATTTTAAACTAAAATTGATAATAATTACAACTACAACAGTCTATTTGCAAATTGTCTTGCACATAGACAGAAGCCATTATGTAAAGAGAAGAAATTGTATTTGCATCCCACTGCTGGTCACAGGCCTCATGGCCATGAAGCTGGCCACCCCATTTTTTCTACCCACAAAAGGCATCGCTAAATCGTTAGTTCATCGTTGGTTCACGTTAGTTCACATAGTTAAATCGTTAGGATCACATGACTTCATGGATTTTTTTCAAAATCTTTGTGGGGCGAGCCAGATTCACGATAGCCACCCCATTCAAAAAATGTCCAAATTTTTTTCACTATATAGCTAGATAATCGTTAGTTCACGTAAGTTCACCATAAAATATCGTTAGGACCACATCGCAACATTTTTTTTTTAATTTTTGAAGTGTGGTGGCCGAGTTCACGCTAGCCACCCCACAGTCGCTATCTCAAAATAAAAATTACACGCGGCTTAGGCATCGTTAGTTCACGATAGTTCAGCCATCAGAAAGGTTAGGACCACATTAGATTAGCCAGAAAAAATTAAAACATAAATCTCTATCAGGAAGAAATTTACCGCCATACGAAATTAAACCTTATTGCCACACTTTAAGGTTCACTTTCGTATGGCAACGAATTGCCAAATATTTGTGGGGCTGGCCAGCTTCACGCTAGCCACCCCCATTCAACAAATGTCCAATTTTTTTCACTATATAGCTAGACAATCGTTAGCTCACTTAAGTTCACCATAAAAAATTGTTAGAACCACACCGCAACATTTTATTTTTTATTTTTCTAGTGTGGTGGCCAAGTTCACGCTAGCCACCCCACAGTCCCTATCTCAAAATAAAAATTGCATGCGGTTTAGGCATCGTTAGTTCACGACAGTTCAGCCATCAGGAAGGTTAGGACCACATTAGATTAGCCAGAAAAAATTAAAACATAAATCTCTGTCAGGAACAAATGTACCGCCATACGAAATGAAACCTTATTGCCACACGTTAAGGTTCACTTTCGTATGGCAACAGATTGCCAATTCTATCTTCACCAAATTATTACTTGTCAGTGACGGTTTGCTGACAATTACACATATATCTACGTCGTTGACTTTTTTTATTCATAACTGCTCGGTGATTGACCTCCATCTTGGCTGATGGAAAGTGACGGTGAGACCTACGGTGTGGCTTACCGAGTCAGTTATAGCTATTCACGCAGGCATGAACCGACAAAGGAAGACGGCAGTTGAATGGAGGTATGTACCTATGTACAGCATTTAGAGCAGTCAGTATGCGAAAGTAACTCTGTCTGTCTGTCTGTCTGTTACCTCTTCACACTTCAACCGCTGAACCGATTGAAATTAAATTTCGCACGGAGATAGTTGGGGTCCCGGGAAAGGAAATAGGCTACTTTTTATCCCGGAAAAACCCATAGTTCCTGCGGGAACGCGATAACCGAATTCCACGCGGGCAGAGTCGCGAGGGCAAAGTCGCGGGTAGAAGCTAGTAATATTATAAATGCGAAAGTAACTCTGTCTGTCTGTCTGTTACCTCTTCACACTTCAACCGCTGGACCGATTTCGATGAAATTTCGGGAAAGTACATAAGCTACAAAACGCATAGTTCCTGAGGGAACGCGATAACCGAATTCCACGCGGGCGAAGTCGCGGGTAGAAGCTAGTTTTATAACAATGAAAAATGCTTTATCTCTGCTTAGATCTTAATTTCGTAGGTCTTCAGAAGTAAATGTTGGTATGAACTATTATGACTAAAATCAATAAAATGCAGTTTTACAATATGTACAATTTAGTTTTTAAAACGCTAGTTTAATTCCGGAATTGAGTACTAGTTTTTTTTAAATCTATGAATGTAATTTAACTAGTCACTAAGTCCGGTATTACCCGGGTTTCAGATTGCACCGGTTTTTGCATTCCCTAATATATACCTACTTACATGGAAGTTAGTACATAATAATAAACAGGGCTCGGACAAGTCATCGCAAAAACTGATATGGACATGGAACAAGACTATTATAGAGTCGTGACTTAAGATTATTATTATCTAAAGCTGATTTATTATTATCGTAATTTATAATTAAACATTTGACCTTTTTAGTCGCATACCTGTCGTGGATTTGTCAAAGTGGCATGCTTGAAACAGTTTTGTGGTGACAATTTAAACAAATACAATTATGTGCTTAATGGTTATTTCTAAATATTTTAAATATGGTGCAAAAAAAACCCATTAATAAGTGGATTAAGGACTACCCCGAGCTCCGTTATCAGGAAAATGTCAACGAAATATTGTGTACAGCATGTGACATTCGTATTAAACAGTTAAAGAAAGATAATATTGATAAACATATTAGGTCAAAAAATCACAAATTGAAGACAGCTCCGCCAGAAATTTCTTATGAAACTTTTTGCATCGATTTGTTGGTGTTCCTAATTTCTGTTAATATTCCATGGAATCAACTCAATAATTCACGCTTCAGGGCATTTTTCAAAAAGTATCTGTGGTGCCCGTGGGAAATACCTGATGAATCCTATATTAGGAAAAAAATCTTGGGTGAATATTATGGACAGAAAATGCAAGAGTTAAAAAACATAATGCGGGACGAATTTTTGTGGATTTCTATCGATGAAACAAAGAATAGACATGACAAAAATGCAGTCCATATTATCTTGAGAAATTTGACACTAAATGGTGCTTCGTATTGTTACTTACTTGCTTCCAAGATACTAGATGTAGTGAATGGAGAGACGATCGCTAATTTTATACGTGAGCACTTAAAATTACTTTGGGATAATAATTTTGAAAATAACACCGAAAAATTGCTGATGTTGACCACAGATAGTGCTGCATATATACTCATAGCTGGAAAGTTGTTAAAAGAAATATTCCCCAATATGTTACATGTTACTTGCATTGCACATGGTCTTCATCGTGTTTGTGAGCAAATAAGATGCGAATTCCTTAATGTGGATCTACTTATAAGTAATGTTAAAAAAATCTTTCGAAAAGCCCCGAATCGTGTTAAGTTCTTAAAAAGTTTCGTATACCACTTCCGCCTAGACCTGTAATAACAAGGTGGGGTACGTGGCTCGAAGCCGCCTTATACTACAACAAATATTTCATTGAGATCTCAAATGTTTTAACCCAATTAAGCAAAAAAGAAGCAAAGTCAATTAGTAAAGCCAAGAGTGCATTACAAAACCAAAATATAAGACAGAACCTAGATTTTATTAGTACTAATTATGAAATTATAAAAATTGCTTTACAACAGGTACAGAGTACGCAGCTTTCTCTTAGTGATTCGTTACTGATTTTGGATCAAGTTCGTATTGTCTTGCATTGGGTAGCATCTGACACCGTAAAAAACAAAATGGAATATGTATTAGACCGTAATCCCGACTATGAAAATATTAGAGATATTTGTGAAAGAACGTCCCAGGCACACACGATTAGACTTCTTGATATGTTTTTCAATGGTGCATTACTTACTTCGGTGGACACAGAGCGGTCGTTTTCAATTTATAAATGGATATACTCCGATAGTAGAAATTGCATGAAACCAGAAAATTTGGAAAAGATTATTTTTCTATATGTCAACAATACTTTGTAGATCATAAATGTTCCATGATTTGTTGTAAGCAATGTCATGTCATGTCTTAATTATAAGAAGAATATTTTATTTAACAAAATAACAAGTAACAAACAAACTATGTTTTATTTTTATATTTTCACTGTACGTATGGGACCCAATACGTGAATTAACATTACTAATGTTTAGATGCTAGGTATTCCATATACTAATTTTACAATAGTAGGTTCTAATTCTAAAGGTCTTAAGGGTAAAAAATTGAAATTGAAAAAACAATATAAGTAAAATTTTGGTACGTGTGTAGTAAAGTAAGTAAGGTAAATAGGAGTAGGTCTGCGGAATAATATTTATACTGTTATATGTGCGTATGTGTTTTACATTATTTACTCTTCATATGTAGGTACTGCTAACTTATTTGGCCTAAATAAAAAAAAATTACAGCTAAAAAACTCTTTACTCATAAAAGGTTGTAAAATTTTGATGTCATATATAACATCAATATTTGGATTGACATAAAACTAGTTCATTCTTTCGCGAATTTAGTTGGTTGCTTACCAAAAATATGGCTTTATTTTATGAAGAAGATTATCGACAATTTATGAGACAGTACAGGGCGAAACTGGAAGTAATTACTCTTCGAAAGGGAAATGATAATTATGGTAAATAACAAAAAAATCATACCTACCTCCATCATTACATACATAGGTAGTTTTTTAAAGATAAGTTAAATTATTATGCTTTCGTTATTATATACAGTGCCAACTTTCTGTTCCTGTATAAACAATTTTCGGGAAAGATGTTTGCGATTTATGTTGAAACATATCAACAACTCGATTTTTGACGATTGCTGGGAAGATGTCACAGAAGTGTTTCGGCAGTTTCGAGTAAAAGGTTAGAAATTATTTTATAACAACTGTTTACTTTTTTTATAGGTATCTAACACAAATGATTAAATAAAACATCGGTTTGTTCCAGACAATGCAGAAGTTAATGGATGCGAATGTGCAATGCAACCATCAGCATTAAAAAGAATGTTAATGGAAATACCGTCACACATGTATGGTGAATTTTGGGTTGTAATAATAAATGTAATTGAAAAATATAATTAAATAATATTGTACATAATGCGATTCTATTGATCTTGTTCTATTGCCGTCTTGCGATTGTTTTGCGATGACTTGTCCGAGCCCTGATAATAAATATTATAAATCCATATTAATATATTAATCCATATCCATATCTAAATATATAAAAGAAGAAACTGACTGACTGACTGATTGACTGACTGACTGACTGACTGACATATCAACGCAGAGCCGAAACTACTGGTCGTAGAGAGCTGAAATTTGGCATGCAGGTTCCTTGGGGAGCGTGGGGGAGCACTAAGAAAGGATTTCCCGAAATTCCCACGGGAACGGGAAAAAATGGGATTTTTACATTTTAATGTTTAGGCGCGTACGAAGTCGCGGGAAACATCGTAGAGATCTGAAATTTTGCATGCAGGTTCCTTGGGGAGCGTAGGGGAGCACTAAGAAAGGACTTCCCGAAATTCCCACGGGAACGGGAAAAAAATGTTTTTTTTTTTACATTTTAAAGCGCGTACGTAGTCGCGGGGATCACCGTAGAGAGCTGAAGTTTGGCATGTAGGTTCCTTGGGGAGCGTAGGGGAGCACTAAGAAAGGATTTCCCGATATTCCCACGGGAACGGAAAAAGGGGATTTTTCATTTTAATATGTCTGCGCATACGAAGTTGCGGGTTAAAGCTAGTTAATATTATACTTAAATGCGAAAGTAACTCTGTCTATCTGTTACCTCTTCACGCTTGAACCGCTGGACCGATTTGGATGGAATTTGGTATGGAGATAGTAGGAGTCCCGGGAAAGGACATAAGCTACTTTTTATCCCGGAAAAACGCATAGTTCCCGCGGGAACGCGATATAAAATTGCCTTTGTCCTTTCCCGGGATTCCAACTATCTCTCTCTATGCCAAATTTCAGAGACAGACTTACTTTCGCATTTATAATATTAGTATGGATGTGTTTGTGTATTATCCATATTAATATTATAAATGCGAAAGTAAGTCTGTCTGTCTGTTTGTCTGTCTGTTACCTCTTCACGCTTCAACCGCTGGACCGATTGAGATTAAATTTGACATGCAGATAGCTGGGTTCCCGGGAAAGGACATAGGCTACTTTTTATCCCGGAAAAGTACATAGTTCCCGCGGGAGCGCGATAACCGAATTCCACGCGGGCGAAGTCGCGGGCAGAAGCTAGTTTATTTATTTATATGTATTTATGTACCTACCTATATTTGTTCTGTACACCTCTGTGGAAACTACGGGCCTAACGAAAATGTTCGGGGCTCAATGTTTCTGTTTCCGTAGCCAGCGGAGGCGCGGGCGCGGGGACAGGATGCGGGAGGGGCTTGCCGCTGTGCGGGGCAAATCTACTCTGCTAGACACTCCCGCGCAGTGTTGCCAGTCCGTGCATTTTAGCGCTCGCCAAAACCGTGCTTTATTTTCCAGAAGAAACAAGCCGTATTTGCGTAAATTGGGTAATTTTAATACCAGGCGCGGTCCCAGACAAATATTTGGGGGGGGCCATGTTAACATTGAGGGGGGGGGAGGGTGATCCCCACAACCCCCCCCCCCTCTAGAACCGCCACTGTTAAATACTTGATTGGCTAGCTAACCACTCACTCGTATGATATATATGACATTGAATTGAACAGAGCGGCTCTAGCCCATGTGGCGCCCGTGTGCAACCAGTACCTGGCTTCCTCTAGTAGGAGCGGGGTCAAAATGGAATATTTACAATTATAATTTCAAACGGAAATTCGGGTGTCGGAAAGCAAAAAGTATTTTATAATAAAATCACAACTTTGTAGTTATTTTAAAAATATTTAATAAAAAAGTAAAAACGATTATATGAAGAGAAATTCATAAATAGTCGCTTAATTTGACAAACGTCAGCCCCCTCACTAATTACCTGCGTCAATACTCAAGTGTCAAAAGTTCATTCTTACAGATTTTAGACTATAATTATTTATTAAGTACCTATAGGTATGACACATATCAAGCAACGTCGCGGTACCTACATTACACTATCTTACAAACAATCAAATAAAAAAGTATTTCGTTGTTCAAAGGTTAGGTACTTACCTATACATACAAGTAAGACCTAAATAAATACCTAAGTATACTAGCAGGAACATATTATAGTACATTACAGACCTAGGGTGGTTAATTCGTAAATGTCCCAGATCGCAGGTTTCTGTGGCCCTAACCGAAGGTGAGGGCCATAAATATGCGATCTGGGGCTTTACGAATTACCGCCCGTGGTTTGTCAAAAGTTTTACGTCTTGCCTTGGCCAAGAAGTGAGATTTTCTCTCCGCGTAGCGAGCAGAAAATCCCACTTTACGGCCAAGGGTGATGTAATAGTATTTTTCGCAATCGTGACATAATAGAGAGCTTTTCAGTCGAGTACCGTGTTTAGGCCACGAAGCTTGCTGAGTGGCCTAAGTAAGGTACGAGATTGAAAAGCTTGATTATGGCACTATTGTGAACAATACTTTTTGTACGAGTCCATTAAAATTAATAATTTAACTCATTAGTACGAGTATATAAGAAAAATAAATGTCGTTTGAATTTTGCTCTTCGTGGTAGGGCCTGTAATCTAGTTGGTCACGACGTGCATCTAGATGGCCATGCCGAAACGTGAAAAAGTATTTCGATCGTCTAGAGCGAATCGAAATAACTTATTTCGGTTGTTTCGGAAGTATGACTATTTAACGATGAAAAGAGTGACATTGCAGTATTCTCTATGAAATCTTAATACACATATTTCAATTGACGAGTACAAAAAAGTATTTTAACTTACCGTTGCGTTGTTTGTTCCGCACTGCACTAGGATAAACCAATGAAAATTCTAGATAGGTAGGTATACCTAGGTAAATGTATCACCATATATCACTATCACTCGTTGTTTGTTTATTTTTCTGTTTTTGAAGACCTCTGACCCCGATGCATGTCGCAATAATGGGGACTATCGTTTCTTTGCTCACCAGTTGGCGCCGCTGTTGACTAAGGTCCAGAGGTATCGGTAGCTGCCAAAGGCGACTTTATAAGATCGGCGCCAAAACAAAGTTTTAAATCTTGAATCGCATTAACTTTATTAATTATAAATAACTATCATCATATCGAGTAGCTATGCGGCAATGTAGAGCAGTTCCGTTTTGTTTGGGAAAAAAATACTCTCAAAGCGTTCACATTCATCGCCAAATAATCCATATTTGCTATAATTTCACGTAGGAGATCATTTTTCAACATGTAAATTAAAGAAATTATAATTTATGCCACGAAGCCCGCCAAAACCAGTGAAAAGTGAGTGTGAAGGGACCTCACGCGACACTAGCGCCTCTAGTGGCAAATTCACATTAGGTTTAGAATCAGCGTCAAAAAATTACAAGTTTATTATTATGTGACAAACAGAAGTCAAATTTGATTGACCAGTATTATTGGAATAAATAAGATTTCAATGACAAATGTTTTTTTAGGGTCTGTCACAGTCGATTTTCTCCGAAACTACTGGACCGATTAAGTTCAAATTTGTTACGTATATGTAAGTTTGTGACCCAAAGACGGACGTGTAACGACCCTATTTTTGGGGGCTAAATTTGAAAAAATATTAATAAAGTTTTTCAAACTAAGTATATCGTGTGTGTGACATATCAAATGAAAAAAAAAAAAATGTGTGACATAACAAACCTGCGAGAAATGTGCGGTGTGACCCGCCCACTGACTGACTACTATGCCACCAATGCAGAGAGAAACCCGGAGCATAGTCCTCGCGATAAACTGCAAATGTAACATTGTTATTGCTATGTTGCTGTATGGAATTACAAAGTTACATATGCCGTTTTTAAAATCGGGAATCTCAACGAAAAGTGGGATATGATTTAATGTTTTTCTGATTTTAAAAGGTAAACAGTGTTTATTTTCAAAATTTGAACTTTGTCTGCTAAAAGCCTACCTTGGAATTTTGATGATTATAAGTTTTGATGAATGTAAGGCACCTTAACTAGCAATATATTTTAAATTAGTCATCATATTGTGCCCTTTTGGTAGTTAAAATTGCAATTTTCTAGCTTTATCAATAACGATGTTAGAGGGAGGGGGGTAGAAACAGCCTGAATGGCTTCAGAAAAGTATGGTACCTACCGGCTACTTACGGCTGTGCTCTTTTTTGCTCGACTTAGCGGGGGCAATGCCGTGCCCCCATATTAGGAAGAAACACTTCACAATGCCCACCTAAGAATACCAGGCGCTCTATTCGAAGTTTTAAAAAGGGACTCACACGTTGTGGCGTACTTTAAGCAGGATTGAAAGTTCAATTTAGCGGGCAGTGAATATAACCCAAACCCTGAGGCCTGTGTCAAGTAATGAGACGTTAAATTTATCGATTGCCCTATATGAGAATCTACCCTTAAAATATTATAAACTAGCCCTTCTGCCCGCGACTTCGCCCGCGAGGATTCGGTTATCGCGTTCCCGCGGGAACTACCTGGTGGGTGTGTCAAGGCAGTGGGACAGGACTTCCGCATCTGGCTTGCCTTAGCCAGCCATCCAGAGTGGAGTCGTGAGAGCTTGTACTCGAGGGTGGATGTGGAAACATAAGTGACGAGTTGGCCTCGGTTTAAAGTCCAGTCACACCTCTCCACCCTCAGCCTTCACCCTCTGGCCATTTTTACCTAATATTGCTATTATGGGGGCCCATCTAGTGGAGGGCTAGTCAGTCACCGTCTGCCAATTTTTTTATCACATGAGACAAGTATTATCTAGGGTGTCCGTTTGTCTCACTTAATCCACCACTTTCCCCACAATATCCCGGCAGCTTTTAGATCCCATCATTTCATCCGCCCGTAGTACTCATTGCATTTTCAGTAAATTGTCGAAAGGGCCTGTACGTGTTGGATTCGGCTCCGCGCACGCCTCCCAAAGGACCGGGACACTTATGTCCCGTGAGTGAGTACATAATAATCCATATCCATCCTAATATTATAAATGTGAAAGTGTGTTTGTTTGTTTATTTGTTTGTTTGTCCTTCCTTCACGTCGAAACGACTGGACGGATTTGAATGAAATTTGGTATGGAGATAGTTTGGGACCCTGGGAATAACATACTACTGCAGCCTTTTTGCGTCCCACTGCTGGGCACAGGCCTGCCCTCATCATGAGAGGGTTTGGGCTAAGTCCCCACGCGGGCCCAGTGCGGATTGGGGACTTCACACACGTCTTTGAAGTACTTCGCAGATGCGTGCAGGTTTCCTCACGATGTTTTCCTTTACCGAAAAGCTAACACTAGCTACGCTAGTATGACGCTAGCACATGGTAAATTCAAATTGAATTTCGCACGTAAGTAAACTTAGAGGAGCCAGAATCGAACCCCCGATCCTCGGCATGAGAGGCGGTAGGTCGAACCACTAGGCCACCACGGTTCCTATCATATAATATAGGCTACTTTTTATCCCGGGAAAACGCAAAGTTCCCGCGAGAACGCGATATCCGAATTCCACGCGGGCGAAGCCGTGGGCAGAAGCTATTAGTATACTTAACTAGCTTTTTCCCGCAACTTCGTATGCGCAGAAATATTAAAATGAAAAATCCCGTTTTTCCCGTTCCCGTGGGAATTTCGGGAAATACTTTCTTAGCGGATGCCTACGTCATAACATCTGCCTGCATGCCAAATTTCAGCCCGATCCGTCCAGTGGTTTGGGCTGTGCGTTGATAGATCACTATGTCAGTCCGTCAGTCACCTTTGAGTTTTATATATTTAGATTCCTGCGTGACTTAAAAAAAGGAATTTAAAAAAAAAAGAAAAAAAAAACGACTTCAAAAAGGCGCAAATGTAGGGTTGCCATCTGTTTGTATTTAGCCGGACATGTTTGGCTTTTTCGAGTTGTGTCCGGTCAAATATTTATATGTCCGGCCTGTCCGGCTTTTGTTTGGCTTTTTATTAGCGTCTCAAGCGAAGCAATGATTTGCCGAAATCTATGGCTACGAGGACGGGCGCAAACGAAACTCAATTTCCAAATCACTTTCTAATGTAGAATTTTACTACGAACTACTGAAATTATGCGGCAGAATATTATTTTGCAATAGGGATGACGACAACTTTTTTTTCCTCAGTCTATCAGGAAGATTATTGAAAAGTATTGGACACGTATTTTTTCTTTTTTCACGTAATCAAACTTATACGGAGATATATTGAGTTAAAATGTCGCGTGACGTCACGGTTAGGTACGATTTATACCTAACGGTGACGTAGTTAGCCCCCACTCTCCAACTTTAATGCGTTTTAACTTGGTCATTCTTTGTTAATTTGATAAAACAAAAAATACGTGTCTAATATTTTTTTTATTACCTGACTGACGGACTAATTACAATTTCGATTTCTTCACCCTGTCGTCACCCCTATTTCAAGGACTCATTCCGGACGCAAAAGGGATATTGAGAAGCTATGGAACGTCAAAACGTCACAGCTGGGCACAGGCCTCCTCTCGTCACGAGAGGGTTAGGGCTATAGTCCCCACGCGGGCCCAGTGCGGATTGGGGACTTCACACACATCTTTGAATTGCTTCGCAGATGCATGCAGGTTTCCTCACGATGTTTTCCTTCACCGAAAAGTTCAGTGGTAAATTCAAATTGAATTTCGCACATAAGTAAACTTAGAGGTGCGAGCCGGAATCGAACCCCCGACCCTCTGCATGAGAGGCGGTACGTCGAACCACTAGGCCACCACGGCTTTTACTAACTAGGTCACCACGGCTTTTTTATTTTTTATTGTTGATATCTATCTTTTCAAAGTATTCATAATGAGCATGTGTACACTGTTCCTTGCGTTTAAAACACTTGGAAAATATCTCTGTCCACTCTTTTCCAATTACCTCGGAAATGAAGAAATTCCAGGCAGCTAGTGCATCTTCCTTGCACTCAGATCTCTTTCCTTAATTTTTTTCTTTAATTTTGGGGAACAAGTTAAATTCTTAAGGTGCTAAATTAGGGAAATATGGTGGGCGAGTCAAGATAAACACATTTTATAATTTAAAAAAATCAAGTGTTCTAGCGAGCTTGTTTGGCGAGGCGTTGTCGTGGTGCCAAAGAAGGTGCCGGATTTGTGACTTCAGTCGCTTGTCACACCAAGCTGATAATACTGCGGGGGCACCACACTTCAAAAATAAAATAAAAAAATGTTGCGATGTTGTGCTAACGATATTTCATGGTGAACTTACGTGAGCTAACGATTGTCTAGCTATATAGTGAAAAAAATTGGACATTTGTTGAATGGGGTGGCTAGCGTGAAGCTGGCCAGCCCCACAAATATTTGGCAATTCGTTGCCATACGAAAGTGAACCTTAACGTGTGGCAATAAGGTTTCATTTCGTATGGCGGTACATTTGTTCCTGACAGAGATTTATGTTTTAATTTTTTCTGGCTAATCTAATGTGGTCCTAACCTTCCTGATGGCTGAACTGTCGTGAACTAACGATGCCTAAACCGCATGCAATTTTTATTTTGAGATAGGGACTGTGGGGTGGCTAGCGTGAACTTGGCCACCACACTAGAAAAATAAAAAATAAAATGTTGCGGTGTGGTTCTAACAATTTTTTATGGTGAACTTAAGTGAGCTAACGATTGTCTAGCTATATAGTGAAAAAAATTGGACATTTGTTGAATGGGGGTGGCTAGCGTGAAGCTGGCCAGCCCCACAAATATTTGGCAATTCGTTGCCATACGAAAGTGAACCTTAAAGTGTGGCAATAAGGTTTAATTTCGTATGGCGGTAAATTTCTTCCTGATAGAGATTTATGTTTTAATTTTTTCTGGCTAATCTAATGTGGTCCTAACCTTTCTGATGGCTGAACTATCGTGAACTAACGATGCCTAAGCCGCGTGTAATTTTTATTTTGAGATAGCGACTGTGGGGTGGCTAGCGTGAACTCGGCCACCACACTTCAAAAATTAAAAAAAAATGTTGCGATGTGGTCCTAACGATATTTTATGGTGAACTAACGATTATCTAGCTATATAGTGAAAAAAATTTGGACATTTTTTGAATGGGGTGGCTATCGTGAATCTGGCTCGCCCCACAAAGATTTTGAAAAAAATCCATGAAGTCATGTGATCCTAACGATTTAACTATGTGAACTAACGTGAACCAACGATGAACTAACGATTTAGCGATGCCTTTTGTGGGTAGAAAAAATGGGGTGGTCAGCTTCATGGCCATACAGGCCTCCTCTCATCACGAGTGGGTTTGGGTTTTAGTCCCCACGCGAGCCCAGTGCGGATTGGGGACTTGATAAAAGTTAACTTAATTAATGATTTAAGTAAAATACTCACTAGCTTTACTCTCAGAGTTGTCTACTCCTTGTTCCTCTAACTGAGTTAGTAGCACTACATATATCACACTGTACGAGTTTATCACGCCAAAGAGGAGGCCATTCGTGAGGAAAGACCCCAGCAGCACCAAATACGCCTGCAACCCTCCGTCTGGGGGAACACCAATCTCCTCATTGGCAGGCACCACTCCATTTGTCGCAGGCTTTGTGTTATCATGACTTGCTAACTCTATGTTGTGTTGTTTAATCAGTAATTCCGAGTTCTCTTTTGGTTCAGATTCCATTACGATAACTCAAAGTACCACGTTTATATGATAACAAAGTGGTAAACAAATTATATACAACAATTTAATACAGTTTCTATTTCTATTGAAACTGTAATTTGATCTCCGCTGTCTGGATACAAAAGTAGTGGTGCACACGCGGACTTTTCTCATTTATTCAACATGAAAACAATACATTGTTACTGTAACTATAACTGACTATTGATGTATACTTTGACTTGAAAATTAAAGATTCGCACAACTCGGAACACGAACATCACGCACGAGGTCGACGGCAATGTAACACATTATTTTGCATTTTCAACTGATAGCCGAGTAGTGACCGAGTACAACTACAAAGTCATGTGGACAGTGGACAGTGAGGCTGCGTTCCGAATCGCGCTTAGAGCGCTCACAGCACCTTGCATCCTTATTCCTCTTAGGACTCGACTTTCAAGAGGAAAAGAGATGCAAGGTGCTGTGAGTGCTCTGAGCGCGTTTCGGTACGCAGCCTGAATGACAGCAAGCATTGACATTACACCTGACAGCACACTGGCTGCGTTTGACAGTGACAGTAGACGTTTATCTTTTCATGGCTACTTTAACAATTTATGCATTTAATATGGATAATTTTTCTGTACAGTTACAGTTCGGCAATTTTGAGCTACCTACGACCTAATCTATAACTTACTATTCGAAAATATACCAAACATTATTTGCCTGAAAGTACTATTGGCGATGTTGGCGATAAATCTATTGAGGAGTATTGCAACACTCTGAAGTGCCAAAATGTCAAAAAAATTTAAGTAGTCAGTACGTACGTGGAAGGAAGAAGTAGATGTAATTGAAAAATATTAGTGGTTAAAGTTCAATATATTTTATTTCAATATCAAGTTGCTATTAATATGGCACCATCTTCAGATTGGGATGAAATTAAACGCCTAGCTGCTGATTTTCAAAAAGCGCAGCTCACCTCTACGGCTCAGAGGTATTTTATAAATAAATTATAGTTAGTTTTGTTATAAATTTATATTTTATTACCTTACTGCGTTTCTCAAATGTTCTTTCTTCACAGACTTTCAGAGCGAAACTGCATTGAAATCGTAACTAAATTGATAGAATTAAAGCTAATTGATGTCATTTTCACTAATGATGGCAAGGAATATTTGACTACTCAACAGCTTATAAAAGAGATCAAGGATGAGCTTTATGTACACGGAGGAAGAATCAATACCGTTGAACTTGCGAAAGAACTCAATGTGGACCTTAGTCAGATCAATACTAGTATTTCTGAAATTATCAAAGGAAAGGAGGTGCAACTTGTATCAGGCTATTTGATAGCTTCATACTATTTGGAAAAAATTGCAAAGGAAATCAATGAGAAATTGCAGCTTCAAGGTCAGCTGTCTGTAGGGGAGCTGACGCTACAGTATGACTTGCCGGCCGAACTACTGCTTCACAATGTGCTTGAAAAGTTCCTGGGGAAACTGGTCTTTGGTAAACAAGACTCTTCCGATCCCAGAACCTTCTACACTGAGGAATATATCTTGAGAACAAAAGCGAAGATACGAGGGGCATTGATGGGACTCTTAAAGCCAACCCCCATTTCTGTCATTGTCAATCACTGCAATGTTGCCGAGCGTTTGTTCCTCTCTCTATTTGACCAGGTGAGTGCACCTGGAATGTTGACAGGCCGACATGCTGGAGCCCTTTATGTGCCGTCTTGCTACACAAAATCACAAAACGATTGGGTTATGAGCTTTTACAAACAAAATAATTATCTGGAGTATGATGCATTGTCTCGGTTGGGAATATCTGATCCAAAAGGCTATATTAAAAGGACCCTACCAAACGAAGACCTTACATTCCTCAGCAGCTGTGCCCTCGGGTCACAGATTAAACAGCAGCTTGAGACTGCTCTTGAAGAATGCCTGGCATCTAAGAGCTATTTGGATGTTGTCTCTTTGCTCCCTTCTGTGTTATCAGACACTGACATTGAAAATGTTTTAGAAGAAATGCTGAAAAATTATTCCAAGTCAACAGTAGTTTTTGAAAACACTGGTAAGATTTTGAGTACCCAGTAGGTTATTTAAAGGTAATATATTATTTTTTATATTTTCAGGACTTAACCTAATGATTTTGCTTTATAGTTTTCAGCAATCATTATATTGAGACTTTAAAACAAGCTTGCATGCCAATGACTCAAACCAAAGTGGAATCTGTAGTAAAGTCAGGGAAATATCAACAGTTTTATATTGAGAAACAATTGTCTAAAACAAATGAGTTAACTCAGCAAGGTCATGTCGATCATAAAGCTGAAAGGCGAGATGAGAGAAGGAGAAAAGCAGCATCAGGCAAAGGAGGTGGTGGTACTCAGGGGCGTGAAACTAAAACCAAGGCTGTGAAGAAACACCCAAGGGGTAAACAGGCCGCTCACGACTCCGACTCAGATGAAGCTTCCAATACAACCAAAAAAGCTCCATTGCATTTGGAAATTGTAGACATTGAAGATGTTAAAAAAATAATTAAAAACATCTTGGAAAATGAAGGTCTTGATGACTTGCTAACACAATTAGCTGAGTATTTGCATAAGTATGTAATGTTTTAACTTTATTTTTACTTAATAAGTGATGAGTAAGTTCAATTTTTTTTTCTAATATCATTTTAATGTTTTAGTGGTTTGAATCAGACTGCTTTGGCGTTAGCAAAGGAAATGGCGGAAAAGCTTCTTCAAGATGCCAGTCAGAGCAGGAAACAAACACATTCATGTATACAAGACAAGATTAATATTTTAATGAATGATATTAAACTATATGAAAAAGGTCTGAAGGCATTCCCTTCAGATCAGCAATCGCAATTTACTAAATATCTTCTCAAGACTTTAGGAGGTGATGTTTTATCAGAGTTTTGCAAATATGCTGCAAACCAATGTAATCTCTCCATGCAAGTTGATATCCTGACACTAGAATTAAGAACTAAAATTATAAATGATTTACCTGATGAATACATGAAACCATTGAAAGCTTTGAATGCTACACTATCTGATCAGAATCTGGAATTGTTTTATCAAGCTGTTGATGTGTGTTTGGCGGAATGTGGTATGATTTTAAAGAAAGTTGACAAGAAGAAGGACAAGTAAGTTTACGTTACATGGTTTTTTGTCAAATGTATTATAGTCATGTAAATTGATATATGATATTTATTTTAAACGAACTTAAAATGTTACAGAATAAATAAAATATAGTAACAACCTTAAAATAAACTTATTAAACTAGACTAAGTTTTTTAAGTTTAGTTAGTATATTTCTATAATGTAATATCCTGAAATTTCATTTCAGGCTTTTAATTACAAATCACAGAGAAAAGCTGATCTCTGAATTAGAGAATTGTGAAGATCCAGCCTTGTCACTGCACCTTGCTGTTTTAGCAATATTTACTATCCAGACACAGGGCATGCTACACGCGTCTGGTAGGTTGGTGCCGACTGTAATTGCGTACCTGAAGACACAACTTAAAGAAGAGCATTACCAACAACTCCAACAGTATCACGGTAAGGCATAAATCATTGCAGTAGAATTTCGAAAAAAGCTCAGAATATGGATGAGTTTATTTTATTTTTATTTTTTCTAGTGAGTCAATTTACAGGAATTTGTAATGAGTGAGTCATTGATGTATTATGATTTCTATGTATTTAATTTTGATTTATTTCAGAACTTGTTACAAAGTACCTGATTGCATCTGGGGAAGAGAAGTCAACAGCAGAAGACAAACTCAAAGAAGAAATGCCAGCTATTAAGAACATTGTGTATGATATAAAGAAAAATAAATAAATAGTGACAGATGTGGAACGTTTTAAAATAAATATTTTATACTTTAAACAAGCTGTCTTCATCACGTCTACATGGTATATTTATTTATACAGAACAATCTCGGAAGAGGCTCTAACAGTTTGGACGAAATTTGGGGTATGCGGGGGCGTAACAACGATCTAACAAGGTCTTACGTCAGTGAGAACTCGTTCTACCTGTTCTCATCCAATTTAATTCTTGACATATTTTTTAAATATTATTCTGTTCTGTGTGTCCAATCCACCACCACCAACACTAAAACAACAGCTTATTTACGTCTCACTGCTCATCACAGACCTCTCACTCTCATCACGAGAGAGTTTGGGCTATAGTCCCAACGCGGGCCCAGTGCGGATTGGGACGTTCACCCACATCCGAGAATTACTTCACAAATGCGTTTCGTCACTATATTTTCCTTCATCGAAAGACTCAGTGGTAAATTCAAATTGAATTTCGCACATAGGTAAGTGAACTCAGAGGTGCTAGCCGGATTCGAAGTTTTGAACCCCAGACCCTCTGCATGCGAAGTGGAGGTGGCCTAGTGGTTACTAGGCCACCACGGCTTTTTGACTGCCAGCACTGGCACAGACCTACTATCCACAACCACCACCACATCACAACAGCCTATATACAGCCCACTGCTGGGCAAAGGCCTCCTCTCATCACGAGAGGGCTTGGGCTACAGTCCCCACGCGGGCCGAGTGCGGAATGGGGACTTCACACACATCTTTGAATTACTTCGCAAATGCGTGGAGATTTCCTCACGATGTTTTCCTGCACGGAAAAGCTCAGTGGTAAATTCAAATTGAATTTCGCACTTAAATAATTTCAGAGGTGCGAGTCGGACCCCCGACCTACCACACTGCACTACCACAACATGATATCAAAAATCCATACTAATATTATAAATGTGAAAGTGCGTTTGTTTGTCCTTCCTTCACGTCAAAACGACTGGACCGATTTGAATGTTTGGTATGGATATACCCTGGGGTTGGGGACCCTGGGAATAACTGAATACTTTTTATCCTGATATTTCCATGGGATTCGGTTTTCTACGGGTCAAACCAGTTTTTCAATACTTCTATAACTATAACCATCTATATGTATCTATAGTATCATCGGGTACGCAAATTCCATGTCTACGCGGGACGAAGTCGCGGGCAACGGCTAGTATTCAATAAAAACTTCACAGTTCCAACAAACACAAAGGATTGGCGCCACAAATTAGATGACATACAAATTAGACTTACAATATCTGGAAAATTTTAGTGGTTATGAAAAATGATGATGATGCTTGTAAAGGTCGCGGGAGCGCCGTGGATGCGAGTGGCACAGGACCGGTCTGAGTGGCGCGCTTTGGGGGAGGCCTATGTCAGCAGTGTACGTCTTTCGGCTGAAATGATGATGATGAAAAATGATAGAAACTAAACAATTTTTGTAAAAGCAAGCATTTATTAGATTATTCTGTGAACAACTTATATAAAAGAAAACACAATACTTGTGAGACTATATAACTAAAAGAGCATAGAATAAAGTACACAAAATTAATATTTGAACTTTTTTATAATATTAGGCTCAACATACAAACTATGCAATAAGCAAATTACAATTTAAATGAAAATTTCACTATGTTAATTTGATACAATAGAGCACCAAAGGAGCATTTGTTACTTTTTATATAAAATATCCTTAATCTGAGGAAAGATGCAACATGGGTGATTCTTTTGCGTGTGCAATGGAAATGAAACTAGGATACTAAATTTATGGTTTGCATCATTCATAATTAATAACACAACAAGAGATCAAGTATCATTTGACAGTAAATTAATATGTATAACTCTAGTGCGGATTTTCAACCACCTTGATTCTCTGAAATATGTAAACTATGAAAATTTGCTGAGCATTTTCCAGAAACTTGTAATAAACTTTCTAATTTGCAGATTTGTGACAAAAATAAATGTCTCATGTTCATCAATAGATTTTAATTCATAACCATTTCCAGGGCTTCTTTTCTTATTTAAGTGTTATAAAATTTCTCAGAAAGATACAGGTTAGTGTTTATATTTAAGAATTTGCCTTTGCAGCTTGACGTTTTTTCACATCCCAGTTATACACTCTGGCCATGTTGACTTCTGTTGTTGTCCATTGATCACTGAAATAAAAGAAACAATGTTTGTTATCACTTTGTTGACTCAAAACATTTCTCATTTCGTCATTAACAATTTTACACTTTTACTGTCTTGCTGATTATCATGTACTAATTGACATGGTAAATGGACTAATTGGCTTCAGACAGACACTCATCCCACCTTGCAGTTGGAACTGCTGTCATACATACATATAACCTCTGGTCAAATACTTTCCCATAGAACCTTAACTAACTTTAATATGTCCATACCACAAAATTGAAGTACCCAACTGATACTCCAAGAATGTAATTATACTCAGTTTAACAATGTAAAGTTTTGTTTTTTTTTTATATTTAGGTATTATATTTAAATGAAATATGTATAGGGAAATAAATTTACCGTAGGAAGTCTAGGTCATGTTCTACACAAGCTAGGTTTTTCTTAGCAGTTGCCATATTTGAAGCAAGTAGTTGCTCAGCATCTTGTAAAGGATACTCCAGCATAACATTAGCCCCTAGCCACAAAAACACCTTCTCTGTAGGAGGGACAACAGCCTGAAACATCAAATATTACTTTTGAGACAATATTGCAATCAACTTTGTTTACTAATTATACACCATGTTTATGTTGGCATGTGTTAGCTTCGACATTATACTTGGTACATTAACAGAAACAATACATACTATACATGAATTTTTCTCAAAATGATTTTTTTATCCTTTTCATATAAACAAAAATCACTTGCAAACATACTACTGCAAAAGGCCCTTTAGAGTTTAAGATCTGCCAGCCAGCACCTTGGTTTTTAAGAGAAATTAACTAAATTAAATGTATAGAAAGTTCCCTTAAAATGTGTATCAAATAAAATAGGGTGTATTACATATATATAAACATTACAGGAGTTACAAAATACTGTCTGTACCTTAACAAAAACTTGATCACTTAGGAGGAATTGTGTTTCCATTTCTTCCTTTTGTGCGTTGAGTTTTTCAATCATTTCCAATGATCTAGCTAAATCTGGAATTTGTTGCCGTAAGCGTCTCCTCTTAGTGGCTAAGGTATACTCCATGAATTTATATTTTCCATGTTGTTCGTCTAGTTTTCGGAGGACTTTATCTACACCTTCAGAGTTTTCAGGTAAACTCATAAATTCGTCCACATTATCCTGAAAGACAGTAATAATAACCATTTATTCCCATTAAAGTGCAGAAGATTTCTATGAATCATTTTACATATTTTCGAAAATGTACTGTTGTTTATAATGAGAACATATGTTAACAATGAAGTTTAATTAGGAAATCGGCAATTTCGCTGCCAGGTGCACGGTACACTGCCTATTTATAACCTAAAAATCACAATATTCAATGAGCTCATGACTGAGACCCTTGGTATTAATAGAACAATAAAGTATGTCTTTCTTAAATTCCGGTTCGTGATACTCTAGAAGGCGATATTTAAATAACTTACTACAAATACGGCTTCAGGTATTCCTGAAAACGATTTCGCATTGGCAGAGTCACCTCCATCACCTTCCATATTGTTCATTTAAAAGTATTTAGGTTTTGTCACGAACACTAAAGAAATATCCCGTTAGTTATATCATACGATATTTTAATACCGACAGCATTTTCTAATTCACAGAAAATTACGAAAAATTTGACATAACATGACAGTCGAACGATTTTTTTTTAATTCGTATTCGTCCATCAGATTGGGGCAGGCTATGGGTGCGTTCCGAATTGCGCTCACAGCGCTTTGAGCGTATTTCGGGACACTTTGTGAGCGTGCTCACAACGCTCAGGAAATTGATGACGTCATCGATCGACGCTCACGGTGCTCACGCTGCGGGGCATGGGCGCTGTGAGCGCAAACGTCAAAGTGACATTTGACTATACATTTGACAGGACATGATTCCCTATTTAAAAAAAAGATTGTCAGTTACTAGTGTTGGTGCCGTGAGCGTGCTTATGATCATTCCGAATCAAAAACGCGCTCACACTGTCGTGAGTGTTACAATCAATTCGGGACGCTTATGAGCGTTGTGAACGCTGTGAGCGCTTTGAGCGCAAAACGGAACGCACCCTATGTGATACTGCGTTTACATGTACACGCACCCGGGCTCGTAAACGTGCCCGTCAACGTCGTGTTGGGGTGCGTTCCGTATCGCGCTCAAAGCGCTCACAGCGTTCACAACGCTCATAAGCGTCCCGAATTGTTTGTCACGCTCACGACCGTGTGAGCGCGTTTTTGATTCGGAATGATTATAAGCACGCTCACGGCGCCAACACTAGTAACTGACAATTATTTTTTTTTAATAGGGAATCATGTCCTGTCAAATGTATACACAAATGTCACTTTGACGTTTGCGCTCACAGCACCCATGCCCCACAGCGTGAGCACCGTGAGCGTCGATCGATGACGTCATCAATTTCCTGAGCGTTGTGAGTACGCTCACAAAGTGTCCCGAAATGCGCTGAAAGCGCTGTGAGCGCGATTCGGAACGCACCCTTGAACGCCGTTCATGTACAAACACAATAAAAGCAGGGTGTTTAAATAAAACACGCCCGCGGGCGTGCTAGTCAGTGCAAGGATGGCAGACGACGAGGACGTTAATCTCGTGGGAGCTAACTGCTTTGGATTTCATTTACTTTTATAGGAAAAAGAAACAAAATGATGACGATGATGTTTTTTTATGAATGCGAAATTACAGTTTAATTACGTTTAAACCTCTGGACCGATTTCAATGAAATTTGATATGGAGATAGTTGGTAGGCTTCTTTTTGTTTCTGAAAGATGCAGTTTCCACGGAAAAGAGATATGTGTGCCCGTAAGTACTTCTTTTCTCCTTTGAACTCCTTCATGAGTTTGTCAACCTCTCCTAAGCATCTGCAACATTTTTTTAAATTTATGTTGCTTATTTGAGGGGGTCCATATTATTGGTTCTACTTGGTAAAAGCCCAGGAAATGTAAAATTTTGGTCGTTTGACCATTCCGACAAATTGGCATTGTTGAATTAATTTTATTCGGCAAGTCGTTATCGTCCGTACGCCACAAAGGTGCAATGCAAGCGATACTAACGCGATCGCACCAGCCGACCGATCGACGGCGTTCACGTTCACGTTCACGTTCACGAGCGCTTTCAAAAACAGCCTGTGATGAACGCTCGTGCCTGTGAACGCGCCCGTAAATGTCGTTTTAAACGCCGTTCATGTAAACGTACCATAATACTTTACGGTTCACGGGTTACAAGGCACTGGCAACACTAATGTCAGCAAAAGTCAGCCACCATTTTAATGTTTGTAATAATTTATTTCGTTGAAACGCTGTAGTAATACTCATAAAACAACTCGTTTCAACGTAAGTTGATACAGTATTAATTTTAATTCTAATGTCGTCATGAAATGGGTTTAAATTGGAACATAGTGAAACGTTTTTGTTATTTCAGGTGAAGCACCGAACGGTGTAAGGCTACGCCCTGTTTCTGTTGAGGATTGTTTAATTTGCTTCCAACATAGGCCTATCAGACACCGCCGTGATGGATATGATGGTATCGACACTGCAGCAGCAGCGGGCCGTGACGGAGCAGCTGCGGCGGGAGGCTGCTATAAAGCGCGTCCCCGTGTCGTCGGCCGTGGCAGACATCGTTCGCTACATCACTGATCACGAGCAAGAAGATTGCTTGCTCGTCGGCTTCTCCAGCCAAAAAGTCAATCCCTTCCGTGAAAAAAGTTCCTGCACTGTACTTTAAACTGCTACCATAATCGTTCATAATGTAACTTTCTAAGATATAATGTGAATGTTCAATGTTAAGTACCCATTATTTATCGAAATTGGTTTATTATTGATCATATTTAAGATGGTTATTTATATTCAAGTGCTATAAGTCTGTTTTAATAATTTTATAATAAAGTATGACAGAACAGAAGACACAAAATTTGGAAACTGACGGTGTAAAAGCTGCATGTTTTGTGGAATATAATATTTATTTGAAAAGCTAATTGGTTGATTCAATTCATTTACATTATTATTCGGCATATTTAGCAAAAGAAATCATAATTATAAGCTTGGTTCTTCAATATTCATTACCTACTAGTTTTTACCCGTGACTTCAAAATCAAGGGGTTTCATAATAAACTTCCACCCCCCTTAAGGTAAGAGATCTGGGATAAAAAGTAATTATATGTTGTAGATTGTCTGTGTACCAAATTTCATCTAAATCTGTTCAGCTTTTTATTGTGATTGAGTAACAAACATCCAAACAAACTTTCAGCTGTATAATATTATGAAGACATATTTTACACTAAGTAGCTTCTGCCCGCATGGAATTAGGTTATCGCATTCCTGTGATCCTTTCCCAGGACTTCAACTATGTATCTCCAAACCAAATTTCATTCAAATTGGTCCAGCTGTTGAAGTGTGAATAGGACAGTTACTTTCGCAGCTCGAAAAGTATTGACCAAAAATATATATATATTTGAGACACTCATAAGAAGTACGAGTACTTTCATCTGATATGTCACACCGTCACACGATATATATGAAATACTTCATTAATATTTTTTCAAATTTAGTCCCAAAAAATAGGGTTGATGTTTAAAATTAATTTGTTTTCGTTACACGTCCGTCTTTGGGTCACGAACTTTCATTTACGTACCAAATTTCAACTTAATCGGTCCAGTCGTTTCGGAGAAAATCGACTGTGACAGACGGACGGACAGACACACAAGTGATCCTATAAGGGTTCCGTTTTTACCTCTTGAGGTTCGGAACCCTAAAAAAATGGTACAAAAACCGTTTTTTTTTATCACTCTCATTAGATCAATGTGGCACATTTGCTGATTTACCTAGTTACTTAAAAGAAATCACAACTTCGAACTTTTCAAAACTGGGCTAGGAACTACTAAATGCAAATATCCATGTACTTTGCTAAATGGTTTATTATTTAAGTGTACAGTAAAAAGAAGTTAACCTGCTACTCAATTCCACTAGTAGGAATTATTTTACTCCCAACAATTCCTAAAATTAAAACTTTCACAGCACTGAAAAGATGATAGCAAGCCAAAAAAGTAAACAAATTTAAAATTATTAAAACTATGGCAATTTTTACTTAGATGTCCACAAACAAGTTACATTAGCAGTTATGTTTTATGTCATATGACTGAGATTTTATGTTATGAACTTTATGAATTAAAGGAAAAATTTACCAACTTTGTTTTCATATTCTGTCCGTTCCGCTGTACTTATAATAAATACTTTAACATTTTCCATGCATGGCTTGGAGGATTTTTCAACAGACTTTCTTAAAATTAAATAGAAATTAAACACACTACTATAAGACACGTCTTCTCGTGACCACGGCCGTTGCATCGCGGCCGAAACGTCGAGGTAAAATACAAATAGTTTTTACGCGGTTAAGTCCCGATAATAGTGTGTTTAATATGAGTGTGTATCGCGAAAGTTTGAGACAATGTAAATAGAAATTGAAAATACACATGATAAATAATAACTTAATAAAAACAAAGATAGTGTGTTGTTAAGAGCACCGAATATATATATATAAATCAAAGTTTAGAAATCGCATAAGGTACTAGGTGGGATTACCCACCGCCGGCGAAAAAGCGATTAGCTATCGACGATTTACTTGCTCAAGAAACAAACAAAAATATGATATTTATATATGATCGTTGGTTGTTCACACTGCCAGGGATCAACTAATATAATATGTATGAGTCTCTTATCCATATTAATATTATAAATGCGAAAGTTCACGCTTCAACCGCTGGACGGATTTGGATGAAATTTGGCATGGAGATACTTGGGGTCCCGGGAAAGGACATAGGCTACTTTTTATCCCGGAAAATCTCATAGTTCCCGCGGGAACGCGATAACCGAATTCCACGCGGGCGAAGTCGCGGGCATAAGCTAGTAAGGCTATATATCTTTTATTTAATTCTTGAGCGAAAAAGTAGTCGATAGCTTCTCGGCAGTGGCACCAGTGCCTAATGCCTAACCAGGCAGTAGGTAGTAAGTATATTGGCTCAGTGATTTAACATTTTAGACCTATGACCCTGCTTGAATGATTACTATTTAATTTAAAGCATCAGCAAAGAAACGAACTGCAATAACGCATTTAAACCGTTCACAGTAATTTTAGAATATAAATTGCAATAATAATGATTACTACATTTACATCAAGATAAAAAGTGCTTTACAATTAAAAATCTGCTGCAACAAGAGTAATTGAAGGACTAGACTTAAACTTAATCCAATAATTATAATGGACAATAAATTCACCATGTCTTAGCCTAACCGTATAACCAATCCTGGTTTTAATCATGAGCCTTGTTTTAATTACATTTCAATTTTTAGTGTAAGTTTAGCTAATTTATCATGCCATGCTTATGCAAATATTTATAGGTGCACTGTGATAACTATTGGATATACAATAAACTACACAACTATAACTGACATTGTGAGAGAGAAGCCCTCTAAATCGCGGCATATCACCTAAAAATACAGACAGTACGTATATTTTACTTTGAGAAATAATTTCTGATACACCCATTCATACAAAAACATTAATTTTGTGAATAGACACACAATAAACAAATTAAAGTGAAATGGAATGAGAGTGACGGCAAAATATTTGTCTACTGGATACCTATTTACTCAGACCATACATTTCCTACATAGTCTATCATACCACATGATCATGCTCTTGACTTTGGCAGTGGATTCGAAAAAGCAAAATTTATAGGTACATATATTCGACATCGTTTGAGCAATTTGGAAGTTAAACAAACACTTCTTATTCTAGGGGTAAAATATAATATAAAAAAAATTAACAACTATCAGTCTTTTAAATTGATGTTGATTTATCAACCTTGTGGCAATTATCTCTCAAAAGTTTACAAAAAAAAACCTTAGTAATCTAGAGGGTATACAGGCTTAAGTACTAGCATATCTATTGTCAGATCCATTATGTAGTTACTAAATATCATGACATGCATGACAACTAATTATCTCATCTCATTATGAGGTTGAATTGGAATAGACCTCACTGTTGGTGATCGAAATCCCTTCCAGGCACATATTATATTCCATGGAAAAATTGATTCGCATTTTCTAGCAATGATTTAAAAATGTTTCTGACAAAGAAAACCTCATAATGAATGGTGAATGTCTACAGTGGCAGTAATGTACACAGGTTACACACTAGATACATACAATATTTAGAATGTGATTATTAATAAATTTACCATTCAGTATCAGCTCAAATTCATAAGATTAGCGTCTTATACCATAACTATCCAATTACCTTAAATTTAATCAACAGTAGATTCCTGGATTGCATGATTTAAATTACTGTGTAAACCAAAGTATTGAGGCAACACATTGAACTTTAATATCAGAATAAAGCAAATCGAACTACATATTCTACAGCAGTACAGCATCAAAAATATTTTTAGACTTATAAAATAAAGGCCTCATTTACTTGGTGTATTCAGAAACTTACTTAGTTGAACAATTATTTTTAAACTTTAGTGACTCAAACAAACATCAATGGTTTCTGGCACACAAGAGAACAAAACTGTTGGTTGCTAATTTTAAATTTGTTTAGTTGTTATAAATAAAAACTATGTTTGTAAACTTTTGAGTATTACCAGCATGAATGCAAATGAATAAAGGGTTACAAGGACAGTGTTAAATCTTAACCAATCCCCGGATGACTGTGACTGGTCTGCTTTTAAACTCTCTCCTGCTTGGGCGGTGACACATCTTCTGCACCATTTGCAACACTCTGATGATACAACTTTAGCAGCTCCATTGCATCCTGAGCTTGACGTTTCTCCAATAAAATCCTGAAATATATGGTTGATTTTATTAGATTTCTTATTAGTAGAGTTCCGGAGGTCCCGTTTCATTTCTAATAATTAGTCATTAATATAAGTATTAACAAGTAACAAATTTTGTTTTGATACTACAATAAAAAACGAAAGGAAAAAAACTATTGAAAAAAAAGTCTATTTGACCAATTCACAATTTGGAGCTATAGGCCAGTAATTTGTTTATAGTTCATATCAAGTGGAATACCGTCCGGAAGCTTCCTTGATGTGTTCGAGGATGATCCGGTTGTCTCGGTCGGTGACAATGTCCGCCAGGCTGTCGGGGTCCATGTCAGAGAGCAGTTCGAGGTCCTGGCCGCCGAGCAGAGAGATGTGACATAGGTTGTGCTGCAGCCGACCCACCAGGCTCGCCACCTGCCCCTTATCTGACAGCGCAGCATCGTCCGTCTAGAAAATTAGTAAGTGGTTTATTTGTATAGTCAACAGCAAAAAGAAATACTTCTTTTTTGGGTATAAAGTGTAAACACCTCCTTTATGTCAACCATACAAAGAACACAATTTAAATTGCAATTGCAATGCAATTTGCAAATTAAATGCAAAGAGACATGGGTGATTTTAACAGAGGCGTCTCTAGCCCATATAGCGCCCATGTGCACCATAGGTAAGGACACCTCTGGATTTTATAAATGTTTGTACACAATTAATGTAAACATCACAAAGAATTTATTGTGCTATTCCATGACTGACATTCTATGATATTGAAAACAAAGGGATACTAAAAATAGAAGCATAGACTAACTAGATAGTAGTGCCTCACATAGATATGGCCTTGGCGCCTTCACCGTAACTCACATTAATAAATTTCGCGCTTAATAATAGTCAAGACTCCTGTGACCCTACCTCCTTTGGCCAAGACACTGGTGTGAGCAATGCTAGTCGTTAAGGTGGCACACCATCAGTACATGTGACTACAAACAAATGCGGGAACTAACCTGGTCCAGAGACACTTGGTATTTCGGCATATTGGGCGCCCACTTCTCGTCCCCGTGAAGCACCATCAGCGCTGTGTCGGGCTCTAGCGTCGAAAAGTACTCTTCGTCGTCCACCTCCGTTCCATCCGACTCCAGCACCACCGTCAGATTCTCCGCGGGCAGCCCCAACTTCTCAGGCACCTTCTCAAGCAAATCCTCCAACGAGCACGCCACTGTACCCTTCTTTTTGTCCCGGTTCACGTCACAAATCTTGTAGGGTTTGTTAATATCGTTCTCCATGGCGCCTGTAGAACTATTCCCCTCGAATCTAATTTGCAGTCATTAACTGAACTGTTTGTAAAACAACGAAACTCGTTTCTTGGTTAGCTAAATTCAATTCGATTTATTCTCTCCGTGAAAGAACTTAGGTATATTTGGGTTGGGTATATTACGTCTGTCTGTCTAAAGATGAAGTGACGTTTGAAAAAATGTTGCCAGAATATTCATATATAGGTAAATAAAAAGTTTCTTCCTTTGTTTACAATATAAAAATGCGTACTGTAATCAAATCACAATTTATCGAATTATGACAAAGCTAAATACTCGAGTCGGGGAATTGTTGTTAAAGTCGACACGACACGACTGGCTCATGTGCTCGCTAGAACGTGACTCCGGCAAACAATTACTTCGCCGCGGATCTCGTCTCGTCTCGGCGGCCGCCCGCCCCGCACCCTGCTTATCACCTGTACGAATGTAGACTAGGGCGCAAACGTAGTTTCCGAATGTTTTAAACAAAATGTACCTATGAGAGCTATAAAACTCCCTACTGCATACAAACTTTATATATGTATATATATACCCAGTGTCACTCTCAAAATCAAAACGAATCTAACGACACCTCACAAGCTAAAAATCCATCGAGTCGTTGGTACAGCCAACGTGACAAAGATTTAGGTATAGGTACATTTGTCTAGCTAATTAAGAAATCTATATCTCGCAGACTGGCTTTAACACTGCCCTAATACTTCCCTAATTAATTAATAAATAGACTTTACTTGAAATTCGTACTATATTTTCAGAGATCATTACTTTGCAAGAGCTATAAAAAGACTCAACAAATGGAACTAAACAATTCTACTATGGAGTGTGGAATGTGTCTTGGTACGGAGCGCAATCTTATACGGCGAAACAGTTGAAAACGTGTCCAGCGGATTTGATAAGCAACAAAACAAAACACACTCTCCTCACAACCGTTTTCGCTGCGTTTTTGCCTCCGCAGCGCCATCTGAATGAGCTACTGCAGACTATCCGCCGAGGTGGCTTGACACTTGTGGCGCCCCCAACCTGCCCGATTTGATGTCTACCTTTGGAACTATAAAGATTGCGCTCCTTTACTTCAACCCTCCATAAATTCTACGCTTAAAAATAAGTACCTATTTTCGAAAAAAAATGTGTCAACTCACCGATTATACTCGGCCAGTCTCCACCACAGTACTAAGAATGTTATGTGGATGTGGCCAGTCATCTAGAGGTAATAGTACATTACAGACCTAGGGCGGTGAATTCGTAAATGTCCCAGATCGCACGTTTCTGTGGCCCGAACCGAAGGTGAGGGCCATAAGTATGCGATCTGGGGCTTTACGAATTACCGCCCGTGGTTGGTCAAAAGTTTTACATCTTGCCTTGGCCAAGAAGTGAGATTTTCTCTCCGCGTAGCGGGCAGAAAATCCCACTTTACGGCCAAGGGTGATGTAAAGTTACTTAAGTACTTGTTTCTCTTAGGGCGGAGGAAGGCTCTTTGTTTATATTTCGGTTCCTGTCGCGTGGATCCTTATTAGAGACACGGTCCGTATCACCTTGGAGGTCAACGAGGTGTTACTTACTATAATATATAGGTAATATTATATATAATATATATATAATAAATAATAATATATTTCTAGTACGACGAATTTAAGTTTAAGTTATGCTTATTTAAGTTTAGGCAATGGATTGTAATTTGTTTCATTGGCAGTGGTGGATTTACACTTCTCAGCTTTCACCCTTTAGGCAGTAAGTAAGTACTTACCTACCTACGAGTAGGTACGATGTTATCATCAGTATATTTATTGCTACAATTAGTTAGCAACCCCTTAACATAATCTGAACGGGTCTACTGCCTTTGTGCAAATTATGGCAACTTATCGCATTCCTTTAGGGCTTAGGGCCAAAACACAAAATAGGTACACCATGCGCCGTCGTATCGTACTTATATAATTACGGTCCAATGATTTTTATACTTTATAAGTACTTATATGTCTATGTTATGGTCACAATGTACTTGGCGCGACGTCGCTATAAGCTATGTACCTATAGGTATTTGAAGCACGTTTGTATTTTGGAAGGGCAATTCGTCTAGACCTGCTGACTGTCGGATAGAAGGGCGGTCGAGGGTTCACGACCGGTCAGAGCGCGGCGCGACGGGCGGGATCAATAGCCCCCTCCCCTCATGAGAGTACAAGGTGCTCCTCTAGAATGCAATTTGCAAGGTACCGCACCTGCTCTACTTTCACTCTATCCGCTATTTTATCTTTAAACTCGTCTTATCCTTTACCTCGCTCCGTTAAGCGAGTCATTTTAGCGCACTGGCTGAATAAAACTTTAAAAGAAGTTCTTGAACAGCTCTATAAGTAATAATAGTAAAAACTTATTGAGACTGTCTATAAAATTAACCAGCTTACTTGCCTTAAGTCTTTGGTCATCTACATCAGTATACCTATATATACGATATTTAGGATTGTTAGAAATTATAAGTATATATTTTACATATCTACTACTACTACTACAGCCTATTTGCGTCCTACTGCTGAACACAGGCCTCCTCTCACCATGAGAGGATTTATGCTATAGTCCCCACGCGGGCCCATACATATAGTGTGAAATATTAAAATGTCTAACTATACGTGAACCAGTCGGGTTGCCACAGTAATATGGGGTAGATTATATATAGGTCCCACTGGAACGCGATAATCGAATTCCACGCGGGCGAAGTCGCGGTCAGTAGTGTTATATATATGAACCTTCATTTCAATTCATACCAATTTTATCAAAATCCATTCATTCACACTAACCTTCTCGATACCTAATACGATCATAAGATTAGATACTTAGTTTTCTCATAAAAAAGATTAATATTTCTTTCTTGAAATCTCTCATTTCTACGTACCGTGACCTTCGTTCGCATATTTTACGAAGTAATTATCAGGCAAATGTTGGCAGATTGGCGGAAGAGGCAATTAGGCTTACAATAAACAATGCGGGTAAACTTTGCTGTTTAATATTACCAACAATTCACGTGGTCCAACATAATGTGGCGGGACTCTGAAATACTAGCTTTTGCCCGCGAATTCGCCTGCGCGGAATTTGGTTAAGGCTTTCCCTCGGGAACTTTGCCATTTTGCGGGATAAAAAGTAGCCTAGTAACTCCAACTATCACCATACCAAATTTTATCAAAACCAGTCCAGCGGTTAAGGCGTGAAGAGGTAAACAGACAGACAGACAGAGTTACTTTCTTATTTATAATATTAGTATGGATAGATTTTACGGAACCCTCCATAATTATAGGTAAGAGAAGCAAGCAAAAACATGTGTGGTAAATATTTACCGTTGCGCTCGTAGCTCGTAGAACTTCCTCTAGTTTCGTAGCGCTACGTAGCGCACTATTGTGCCGTAGCGGCAAAGCGTAGCAAAAAGTGGAAACTTCCGGCGCCGTTACAGACCTCCCGGTCGGAAGCAGCTAGGATATTGTAATATCGCAGCTCTTTGATGAAAACTTTCATTGAGACACTCTCTTCCGCGAAATTAAAAAGAAAACTGTTGTGTAAAATAGCTATTTCTCAAACATGCTCAGAAATGGTCGTGTTACTTTCAAAAAAAGAAGACGCGAGGCTGTCCATTGCCGGCCTTGGCCAGCAAAAACATTATTGTCGTGTGTTTTTTTTAATTTGCTTGCTATTTGAGACACCTCGTGGTGCGTTTACATAAACGGCGTTCAAAACGACATTCACGGGCCCGTTCACAGGCACGGATGTGTAAACAGGTTGATTTTGAACGCGCTCGTGAACGTGAACGTGAACGCCGTCGATCGGTCGGCTGGCGGTTTTTCGGCGTCGTGTTAGTATCGCTTGCACCTTTGTGGCGTACGGACGATGACGACTTGCCGAATAAAATTAATTTAACAATGCCAATTTGTCGGAATGGTCAAACGACCAAAATTTTACATTTCCTGGGCTTTTACCAAGTAGAACCAATAATATGGACCCCCTCAAATAAGCAACATAAATTTAAAAAATGTTGCAGATGCTTAGGAGAGGTCGATAAACTCATGAAGGAGTTCAAACGGAGAAAAGAAGTACTTACGGGCACACTATATCTCTTTTCCGTGAAAACTGTATCTTTCCGAAATAAAAAGAAGCCTACCAAATATCTCCATATCAAATTTCATTGAAATCGGTCCAGAGGTGAAGAGGTGACAGACAGACAGAATGCGAAAGTAACTGTAATTTCGCATTCATAATATTAGTACGGGTGGATTTAGACGCAAACTGAAAAAAAAACATCATCGTCATCATTTTGTTTCTTTTTCCTATAAAAGTAAATGAAACCCAAAGCAGTTAGCCCCCACGAGATTAACGTCCTCGTCGTCTGCCATCCTTGCACTGACTAGCACGCCCGCGGGCGTGTAAACACCCTGCTTTTATTGCGTTTACATGAACGGCGTTCAAAACGACGTTCACGGGCACGTTTACGAGCCCGGGCGCGTGTATGTAACGCAGTACCTATGTAGAGAAACTGACAAATCCATGGAGGTAATAAGTACAACTTCCATGGCCAAATCATCCACGATCATGGAAGTAGTAAATACTGATGTGGGGTAAGTGCGCCTTAATTTATTTCGCCCCTATGCCTTGTAACAGCCAACTATTAGTTGAGTAATATTTATAGGTTTCGATATATTTATGTTAGGTGCACTTACCCCATCCTGGCGCACTTGCCCCGACTGACCTTACGTATTTCCTCGCTGTTTGAGAAAAGCATTATATATACCTCGGCCGCAATTGCGATTGCCGGACTCGTACTAACTGACTCGTCCGGCAATGCGCTACATGGCGGCCTCTGCAATAATGTACTTTTTTTGTTTATTGATGAAATTGTCAATATCCTTTCTTGCCTAATATTATATTTCATAATTATTGAATGCTTAATGTTGCTTTCAAACACGAGAGGATGTGATCAAATTTAAGAAGTCAATGAATTTACCTGTTTTCCCTATAACTGTGTAGGTTTTACTGATTATGATTGATCATTCTTTGCATTTCGTTTTCTCAATTTTCTGGGAGATTCATTACCGCGATATTGTTGCGGAGGGACCATTACTTAATTCTGCGGTATTGCTTAAAAGTTAGGCCAAATATATTTGAATGAATCAAATTACAATCAATTTGAAAAAAGCCGTGGTAGCCTAGCCTAGTGGTTTGATTTACCGTCTCTCATGCAGAGGGTCGGGGTTTCGAATCCGGTTCGCACCTCTGAAATTATTTATGTGCGACATTCAATTTGAATTTACCACTGAGCTTTTCGGTGAAGGAAAACATCATAAGGTGTCGTTAGATTTGTCTTGATTGTCATGATTGTGAGTGTAACACTGGGTTAGAGCTAGTGTATCAAAAGTTGGTATACAGACGGTTTTTTTTAATCTTATTATTTAAACCTCTGATGGCTTCTTAATGTAGATGCCAAGTTTACACTTTAGAAGTCTAAGGAAGTATAGAGAAGAAGCCACTTCCTTCTGCTACGTAATACATATGTTTGTATTTTCATTTAATGAAGTTATATCGAAGGAGACAATTTTTGCAACCAAAACTCCTCTACTATTGAAATTGCGTTTTAAAAATGTAACCCAATGTTAGTGGCCTAATTCACTGACCTTTACTCAGGACACGGGTTGAAAACAGATCTCTCTGGTATCGTAAACCTCCATGACAAAGGTAGGTACATCTCAGGATGCCGGGATGCATGTTGTCGGGCGCGGGAGACCAGAATAAGAAATCCATCGGTTCCATGGCCTACAGTGACCGCTACCTACCATCAGGTGGCTTGTGTGCTCGTTTCCTATCATAACCACATAGAAATTACAGAACGCTGAATTTTAAGTCTGTTCTTGCTTAATCCGCACGCCATTCATTAATCTTGAAATCTGGGGGCACGGCAGTGCCCCCGCCAAGTCGAGCGCGAAGCAAACACTGCCGTCCCATTATTTACTGGAACCATTTCGCCGCATTTTCAGGCCTCTATTTGAGAACCTCTGGATAAGACCAGAACGCAGAAATTTTCGTCATCCAGTAAGCTATAATCACATACTTAAAATCCAAAATTTCAAGATCATTTAGTTCCGAAATTAAGCGAAAGCAAAGTTTCGCATTTATGACACTCACTCACTCACTCACACATAATCATCAAAATAGAACTAGTACTTCCCATAAACTTCAGAGAGCTGAAATTTGGTACAGTGTTAGGGTTTAATGGCCACATAAAGGAAAAACTATAAAAACTAGGATAATCGAAGATCTGGAGTACCTGGTGACCCTGATTAGAAAACACAAGAGCCCAACCAAACTATTAGAGATCGACATACCGCCTTTACAAAAAATATTCAACTTGGTGGCCCGCTTCATTTGATGACAAAAATCGAAGGTCTGAAGTATCTGATGAAGAACCCTCAGTTTGTCTCAGCTGTATTAGAGATATGGTAATGCCCCCTTCTACTAATGGTACATAAAAAATCGACTGTCATTGCAAAAATCCAGCGTAGTGGGACAAATCTTCTTAATTAATCTAGCCTATAGCGTCCCACTGCTGGGCGAATGCCTTCCCTTCTGCTTTTAATACGCATATAAACAAAAAATACAACCTGCTTAGGCGTAAATACCGCGCCGATCTTTCAGAAATTAAATCGTCTAAAAGAATAAATAATGAACGCGAATGGGCAATACGAAAAACTGTTGCTTGCTACTGTACAATAATCAGAACCGGAAAAAAGAAAAGAAAGATTTGTAATAATAAAAAAACTACTCCTAAAAAGAAAAAAATCATTACTTTTTAGAGATAAACAAGCAGCTCTATCGAGACTTGGCTGGTTTTTTACAGAATGTTTTTGGTGGGATATCTATTTACACAGTAGTTTTTCAATACGAGATGCGCGTATAATATTCAACTTCATCTAGAAAAGCTACTTTAACTTTGACAGTCGTAATCCGCATCGCAAACGGATGGCTAAACGCAATGCTGCTGCTGGTCTTTGCATGTCTTGTAGTTTTAAACTTGCCCATACTGACCGATCTAAATTGGCCAACCTGTAGGTTGTATGTGTGTGTAAAATACGCAATAAATCCTGTAAGCCTTCGTGACATAAAACGCTCTACCTGACCCTTGCATTATTAAAGATCGGGGACGGAACAAACGACGCATCTGCAACACCTCTGAAATAAACATCCCGCGAGACCGCAGTACACTTACTGCCATTTCTCTTGTTTCAATTTCATATTTTAATGTCCTCCAGCATAACAGCGGCCCGCCGGTTCGAGGTAATAGTATTGAAACCAAGCTTTGCAATAGAAACAGAAGTGCTTTAAAAAAAACCGACCAAGTGCGTGTCGGGCCACGCGCAAAGTATAGGGTTCCGAAGTTGACGATGCCCACAGTACCTTTCTGAGACTTATTAGCATCTAGCTAGCCTGTCGTATGACGTGCCCGCCCGACGCCCCTGCCGCTCGAGAAAAATCATTAGTTTTTAGGCTTCTGAAGTCCACAAGGAACCCTTATAGTTTCGCCATGTCCGTCCGTCCGTTCGTCCGTCCGTCTGTCCGCACTATTGCTCGGAGATGCTTAGTTCTAGAAAGCTGTAATTTGGCATGAATATACATATTAGTTACGCTGACAAAGTGGTACAATAAAATTTTGATATTTTTTTTATAGGGTACCTCGTAAAGTGGGGATGTATTTTTTTTTCTTGCGTACCCCGTGGTACGGCATATCGTTGAATAGGTCTTAAAAAAAATATTATGGGTTTGTTAACACCATTTTTTTGATTAAGTGATGCGTTTGTGAAATATTAAGCTTTAAAGTGCTATTTTTTGTTAGAGTCACGTGCCCCCCCCCCCCCTGCCAGCTAAATGGTGGTATTTGGATGGCTGAAAAAAAATCACGGTTATGGCATATATAACGTAGTTGAAAGGAAAACTATCACAGCTAAGTTTTACTCGCTTCTTGGTCGTTTTTTTTTATAAATCCTCTCTGACTGTAAAGGTGAATACTGTGTAAATGTTAAAGTGGTCGTACCTGTACCTCCAGCCGGCAGCCGCAGCGGGCGGTAATGTGCTGCAGGCGACCTTCGCATCCAGGTCGAGGCCAGCCTTCTCCCACGGGTAGCCCAACCTCCCCCCATATGAGCCGGGAATCACCCTCGAAAAAATGACGAAACTTGGACCGTTAAAAAATAATATGGAATTTACGGCCCTTCAACTCGGCTCGGTCACCTATAGGGGAATTGTTTAAGAGATCCTTTAAAGATGCTACAAAGTGAGCGCAAAATTAAATGTTTACCCATTGCTAAGTATCTACTTACAGAAATCTCTCTTTCATCAAAAACTTTCATCATCATCATCATCAGCACATCATCATTAAAAACTTTGCTCGTGAAATATTCCGCTTTGACTATTTCGAATCATAATATAGCATTTATATACTTAGCTATTTATCTGGCCCGCGAGTTGTGCGATTGGTAAATGTGAACAAGAAAGAGTTCAGCAGATCATTAATCTTTGTTCAGCCAGAGTAGTTTCCATGAAGGTAGGTACGTTGTCGGCAACATACCTATCACATTACGGCTTTCCCCATTGTTAGTTTTGGCCGCTAATGCCCTGCAAGAGTCTTTGCACACGGACGGAGTGACTTAAAACATCTTAAAGGCTGGCCAGGAATTCATCAGACCTGTCAATGAGAGCGCTAATAGCAACACCAAACTGCAATGTCAACATGAGTAAAATTTAGTGCATGTGCCGTGTGAGAGTTTTCAAATATTAACAGACTCATTTTAGAACGTGTACAATTTTATATACGCAGCTGTACAAGACTGAATGACTTCATAGCATCGAGTTATGCTTTTTTACGTTCATAATCTGTATATTTTATTTTTACTATATAAGCCGCAATATGGAGTGGTCTACTGAATTCCTGGTCCATTTTTGTTAGCTTACGCAGTAGAACGAGTTGACGTGAATATTCGCATGAAGTTGAATTTCGGATAGTACCTCAAGACATCGTAAGGTTACCATATGAACCACTCTACTGAATATCATGTTTGAAGAAGACAGGAATAAATCAACCCTTATATTTATGGAGATATTCCAATTTATTTACCTACCTACTTAGGTTGGTCCCGAAGGTAGATTATTATTTATCTGCTACTCTCAAGTCCCAACTCAACCGCAATGAAATCGGTTCACTTTGTATGGAAATCCTGTACTTAAAGAGTGGCCCGAATTCATTGCGGTTGAGTGTATATGTCCTTCCCCGGGACACCAACTATACATGCCAAATTTCATCTAAATCAGTCCAGCGGTTTAGAACAGGTAACAGACTGACTGTGTGTGAAGTCCCCAATCCGCACTGGGCCCGCGTGGGGACTATAGCCCAAACCCTCTCGTGATGAGAGGAGGCCTGTGCCCAGCAGTGGGCCGTAAATAGGCTGTTGTAGTAGTAGTAGGTAACAGACTGAGTTACCTTCGCATTTATAATGTAGATTGGATATAATAACTTTAGGTACCTACTCTGTATAAGCGTTTTCAACCCCAAAGGACTAGCAGTTAAAGTTGTCAGTCTTTCTTGAAGCGAATGCAAAAGAACCTAACAAGTTGACCTCTTGTTACGTTTTATTACAGGCACCGTCCGAGGCAAAATAAATTCAGTACCAATGTGAATATACTGAATGTATATTTTATCATTTCGCTTTCATGTTGATGTTATTAGAAGACATAGACTTAGACGTTTCATTAATGCAGAGCCATGCATTCGCGGGCAGGTAAATGCGGAATGGCTTGGACGGGTATGTGTTCCCGTAAAATGCCTTATATCACCTGGCGCTCAAACTTTGCCTACGATAAAAAAATAAGAAGAAACTCATTTATTCAGTCGGTAACATTACTTTTTTAACTTCTTAGGATCATAACCTGGCAGCAATAATTTGGTGTTAAATAAAGATATTACTAATACAATTTTCAGGAAAAGTTTGGGCAACTAGCTAAATTAAGGCGTTATCAAAATCTTTTTGTACTTACTTACCTACTCGTAATTCTATCAACTCTCGAATGGTACATTAATGAAATCTTAATCCGCACTGGGCCCGCGTGGGGACTATAGCCCAACCCTCTCGTGATGAGAGGAGGCCTGTGCCCAGCAGTGGGACGCCAATAGGCTGGAGTAGTAATCAAATACATCCTCTTCATTCCTTCTTAGTTACGCCCATTTCAAAGAACTTCCAATATTAACAACTGATACCCAACAACAATTTTCAATTACAATGAAAATGTTTTCTTCGTTGCGTGTATTCCAAGGTTTCATCCACAAAATAGCTCATAATAAATTTATTTCAGGCCTGAACGAAAATCCATACTAATATTATAAATGCGAAAGTTACTCTGTCTGTTAGGTACCTCTTCACTGTGCACTCTGGACCGTTGTATGAAATTTAGTACGGATATAAGTAGTTATATAGGAGTCCCGGGAAAGGACATAGGCTACTTTTATGCCAGAAATAACCGAATCCACGCGAGCGACTTCGCAGGCAGAAGCTAGTGTCTGATAATCTTAAAAGTACTTACTTACCTAATGCATAAATAAGTTGCCGCTGCCATTTCGGTAAAGTTTGGACACTGACGCCGCGCCGGTTCATTTGCTAGTGAATTCATTCTTTATATATATATAAGTACTAGCTTCTGCCCGCGACTTCGCCCGCGTGGAATTCGGGGTTATCGCGTTCCCGCAGGAACTATGCGTTTTCCGAGATGAAAAGTAGCCTATGTCCTTTCCCGGGACCCCAACTATCTCCATGCCAAATTTCATCTCGATCGGTTCAGCGGTTGAAACGTGAAGAGGTAACATACAGACAGACAGAGAGACAGAGTTACTTTCGCATTTATAATATTTTCAGCAGATAAATTGCATAGACTTAGAGATTCTGAAGACGCCGCATCGGTGAAGTTGTGAATTGTAAAAATCAACCAAAAATAACGGGGCGAGGGGCAGAGGGCAGAGGATGTGCTTGAGCCCTTGAACTCGTGTATCGATTGCTTTTATATGGCATTCACTGCCACTTCTTTTTACGAACTTTCGCCAGGTGCCACATCTGTCATTAAGGGAACACTGCAACGCACATGTGCGTTCAAGGCACTGCGGGAAAGTCAGCAAAACGCATATATGCGTCGGTGGCAGTGAATGCGATATTTCAGGGGCTCTATTCGAAATCTTAAATAGGGACAGGGAGATTCCCTATCGCTACGAGCTACACGTCGCGGCGTTGCAACCGAACTTTAAGCAGCTAGATTTAACAGTTCAACTTGAGCGCCGTGACGCGTGACTTCGAATAGAGTCCCAGAGCGACGTATCGGGGGCCATGGCAGTGCCCCCGCCAAGTCGAGCGCGAAGCAAATACTGCCGTACCATCCTTTACTGGAACCATTACGCCGCATTTTCAGGACCTATTTCAGAACCTCTGGATAAGACTAGAACGCAGAAATTTTCGTCATCCAGTAAGCTTCTCACATACTTAAAATCCAAAATTTCAAGTCTGTAGGTCATTTAGTTCCGAAGTTAAGCGATTTTGAAAGCAAAGTTTCGCATTTATGACACTCACTCATGATCATCAAAATAGAACTAGTACTTCCCATACACTCAGAGCTGAAATTTGGTACAGAGTTCAGGTTTAATGGCCACATAAAGGGAAAACTATAAAAACTAGGATAATCGAAGATCTGGAGTACCTGGTGACCCTGATTAGAAAACACAAGAGCCCAACCAAACTATTAGAGATCGACATACCGCCTTTACAAAAAATATTCAACTTAGTGGGCCGCTTCATTTGATGTCAAAAATCGAAGGTCTGAAGTATCTGATGAAGAACCCTCAGCTGGTCCCAGTTGTATTAGAGATATGGTAATGCCTCCTTCTACTATTGGTACATATAAAAATCGACGGTCATTGCAAAAATCCAGCGTAGTGGGACACATCTTCTAATTTAATCTAGCCTAAGCGTCCCACTGCTGAGCGAATGCCTCCCCTTCTGCTTTTAATACGCATATAAATAAAAAATACAACCGGCTAAGGCGTAAATACTGCGCCGATCTTTCAGAAATTAAACCGTCTAAACCGTCTAAAAGAATAAATAATGAACGCGAATGGGCAATACAAAAAACTGTTGCTACTGTACAAGAATCAGAACCGGAAAAAAAGAAAAGAAAGATTTGTAATAATAAAAAAACTACTCCTAAAAAGAAAATAAAATGTGTCAAATAAGAAAATCTAATAAAATAAATCAATATGCCCACGTTTCTACTGTGACTTGGCCGTTTGTACCCACTAACGTATAAATAATGTTCAACGGCCAAGTCACACAACATTAACTATAATAATAAAGAAATCGCAGTAAGGAACCTTAGACTTGGCACGACTTTGTCTAGATTTCATTAATTTTTAGAGATAAACAAGCTCCATCGAGACTTGGCTAGTTTTTTACAGAATGTTTTTGGTGGGATTTATTATACCCGATAGGGAAGTAGGTATATTAGGGCAGTCATTGAAGCATTATTGCTCCGAATTTTTTTACTGTGAACCGAATTGCATACAATTTTGGAATTAGGTTCATCTTACCCTTAACTTCAAAAGTGAAAATAATTTGAACTCCGCAACCACCCTGGGGGTGGTTGCCACCCCTTCTCGGCGGTGAATTATTATTTTTTCAAAATAACCTCGGATATCGACAGAAGGCCTAATTTAAAGCAAAAAATCATCTATAAAGTTTTTCAAAAAATCCAATACTTTTCAAGTTATTGGCAATTGAAAATTCGCAATTTTTTCACGTTTTTCATCGGTTTTTTGCAAATATCCCCAAAAATATACGTTTTATCGAAAATTTAATAAAGAACAAAATTGTAGCAGGTAAAACAATGAACAATTTGGTTGTTTATAAAGTATTCTAAGTGCAATATTAAGCTAGATATTCAAGATCAAAGCCGTTTTTTATTTTGTCTAAAATTTAATCGATGTGGTCAATGCCACCTAGCGGCGAGCAGATGCATTTTATGCATTCTAATACAAAAGGGTTTTGTAGTGCTTGAAATAAGCTTTAAAATGAGCACTATTAAAAGTCTTTTGCACGTAAAATAAGTGAGCTGTATTGCAAATAAGGGGAGCATCTAATGTTTTTTCTTTTAAATCAATGGGTTTCATAAGTGCCATTTCCACCAAAATTATAATTAATCGTATTCCGCCTAGAATTAACTTTATTATGAAGAGTTTGATAGATAGTATCAGTTTGGCTGCTTCAGGACACATATTTTTCAAAAAAGTCACGATTGAAAGAAAAACAAAATTTAAAATTTTTTAAAAACCTAAAAATGACGACAGATACGTATAAAAGCATGTGTAAGCATTAAAAATTTTGGTATTTTTCTGACAAACAATTTGGTTTATTTGTTTTTTCTGTCAAACAAAAATTGACGGAGATATGATTGTTTAAAGAGCGCGTGGCAGCGCAATCACAGCCTCTCTTAAGCCCTTTAACCCTTCACCGTAGTCGCGGGGATCATCGTAGAGAGCTGAAATTTGGCATGCAGGTTCCTTGGGGAGCGTAGGGGAGCACTAAGAAAGGACTTCCCGAAATTCCCACGGGAACGGGAAAAAACGTTTTTTTTTTACATTTTAAGGCGCGTACGTAGTCGCGGGGATCATCGTAGAGAGCTGAAATTTGGCATGCAGGTTCCTTGGGGAGCGTAGGGGAGCACTAAGAAAGGATTTCCCGATATTCCCACGGGAACGGGAAAAATGGGGTAAAAAGGAAATGATTTTTTTTCAATTTAGGGGTTGTTTGCAAGGGTTGTAAGATTTTCAAGGGTTTGTATGTTATGTTAGAAAATACTTTACAATTTCACCACTTACTAGTAGACATGTTTTCTAGCGATAAAATGGCTCAATATCAATATTTCCATTAAGGGGTTGTTTACACCCCTTGAAAATAATAGGCGGAGTTCAGATCATTTTCACTTTTGAAGTTAAGGGTAAGATGAGCCTAATTCCAAAATTTCATGCAAATCGGTTCACAGTAAAAAAATTCGGAGGTAAGACCGTATTTTTCGCTTCAATGACTGCACTATATGGCATGAGTTCGAGTTATCAAAAGTACGAGAACATCCTGAAAAAGTTACGGATAGAATTATGAAAACAGTAGGTAAGTAAAAACAACATTCGTTTTTATATTTAATAAACTATACACAACGCAACAATTCGTAATTGGTTCACTCGTTTAAATATTAAGACTGTCGTAATTAAATGCCTGCAGCCATCCAAAATGGCGCTGGATGGCCGATGTACACGTCTTGCTCTCTATCTAAAAAATATTAGCTTTTAAAATTAAAATACAGGCTTCGCGTAATACAAACAAATAACAACGCATTTCGTAAACATATGGTTAATCGAACCTTGCATTGATAAATCATACATGATCATACAGACGAAAAATAGTTTGATAAAGTTGATATTCCGCAAAAAGCAGCTATTTATTGACACAACGAGAAAGTTGTTTAGAAACAACAGTGTTTTATACTTAAACCTCAGTTTTTTCCGTCTCTGTTCTTTTTGTAAAAATCGTTTCTTTTTATCATTCTAAGCAACAGACTAAAACTCTTTTAAGAAAAGAAAATCTAAAGTTGGCCGGATCTAAAGGGTTTCGTCCATTCGTGCAAAAAATTGCAAGAAATTTACGAAAACTCAGTTATTATCTACTACTTTTGAAACTTTATCAAACTATATACTTACTTAGAGGTTGAGCTTATTTTAACTTATCTGCACCTGCACTCAGAAATAAGTTTAGAAGAGTTAAAGCAGCTGCTCTTGAACACATTTTAAGTACAGCCATTAAATAAACTCTAACAACAAAGTAAACAAAACACGGTCGATCAACAAAACACAACGATATAAACTGTCATACTTAAAACTGAATAGGTACCTACCTACATATAAATAAGGTCAGTATATTATACATTTTCGTATTTACTTTTTTGTATTTTGTTAACGGTCACCATTTTGCGTGAAGGGCTCAATTTACATAAATTCCAACTTGTATTTTTCTGGTGCTAAAATAATATAAATACAGCAAAAAGTATAAACAGTAGGTACGACATATAAGGTATTTAATACAAGGCCAATAATAAATAATACTAATGTAGGTATTTTTACCTAGTCATGGGTAATTTATAAAATACACACACGAATTTAAATCGATAGAAAAGAAAAAAACAAGTAATTAGCAACTTTCATAATTCACTAGTGAAGTGAAGGTGCTAAGAAAATAACTAGTTTTCTTTATTAACCTTACGCTGTTACTAAGTAGTCTAATAGTTTTCATCACTTTCGCAAGTTGTTTTAAGACATGAATAATAAAGTGATAGTTTCTACATAGAATATTTCAGCGAAAAGCACGACGGCTAAGCGAAATAAAAATTCACGTGCATTTAAAATTCGAATACAACAAAAAAAGCATGTGGCGCTGACACTGATCGAAAACTAATTAATTATAAAGGCGAAGTTGAATTGCCAACTGGCTTGCAGGCCTTGCAGCGTCGTTAATTAACGAAATGAAGGTTGCAAAGAATCAGACTTGAGTAATAAAGCGATTATATAACTTTGCTACAGCCGTAACATCGCCGCTGTTGTATGAAACAGAAATTACTGCAACAGAATAGGTACTGCAAAGTCCTGTAAAAAGAGGGATACATACTTTGCTGGCTTTAGGTAGAATAAATGATCATTATGCAGTGTTTCATAAATATTACGAATGAACATGTCACACACGGTAGACGAAATTACAGCTCTCGGTAATTATAGAACCTGTCAGCGACAGTTAGTTAGGCCGTGATGATAAAGTGAGCGCTTATTATCACGGTCTGACGAAGGTCTTTACGCCGCTGATTTGCTGGAAAGATTAGTTTTTCCAGTCGGATATTTCTTAACACTGCAGACCTTGTTAATAAAACGGTATATGAAGGTAATTAAAATTACATTTTAAAATTGAAAAAAAAAGCGAAGTACTTTAATTGAATGCACCTCACGTACGAGTTCCAGGAACGTGTTTAAGTGGGAAGTGGATTCTGGTTAAATGATCAGCGAAGTTGCTCGAACTTATAGCTTATGCAAGCCTGCTCGCCGCGGCTCGTGGCCTCGTTCGTAGACCGGCAACTTCACCTAATTCAATTTCAGGGGTGTATCTCCATATCATTAGTTGCCTTTGTCGGTTGTTTGCTTCATGTGCCCGTGGCATATATTGAGCAGCGATTTGAGAGAGCGACCCAATTTCATTTTCTATTAATTTAAGATGAGTTGATGAGGCCTTTATTATTATCACTAGTTTATGTTGAAGTGATTTCTGCTCGCAATATGGCCAGGACATTTTAAATCCGCGGCAGACATGAAGTTTCTTTCAGGCAGTCAAGGAAATCAGCTAAAAAAGCTTAGTCAGCGTAGAGTCCTTCGTAGAGGGAGCGGGGGAGGTGCTCGGCGAGGATCGACTTCAGCTTCTCTCGAGGGGAGACCGGGGTGTAGCGCGTCAGAGGGAAAGTGCGGGTCACTCCGTCGCTCAGGGCTCGAGTCACTGCTGTGAGATCGGCATCCTGAAACAGGATATACGTACAGTTTTATACAATTTAGAAGGCGCGTGGATTTAGCAATAACAGACCCTGCGGCAACGGCTTAAGGGCTTCGCCGCGCGCCTTCTAAGTTGTGTCATGTTTCGTGCTATAGGTACATAAGGTCTGCAGCTCGCCGATGGCTCGCCAACATCTGTATAGTATTAATTCTCGTAAGACCTGTCACACCGCTTGCGAGCCGTCCGACAGCCGCGCAGCAGACGCGCTGCTGACGCATTCGGTGTGACCCGGACTTAAGTTGGCATTTTATTACTCACAGCACTCTTGGTGTATTTCTCAATGCTACGCAGCGCAGTTTCGAAGTAGTCTTCCCCGTAGGCCCCCTTCTGTTCGTCGCTGAGTCTCTTCCACATGTCGCGCGCCTGTTCCAGAAGCTTCTCCTCGGATAACCACGCACTGCCAGTCGTGTACTCGCCGGCGGCAATCACCACCTGCCATCAGACGCAACATTTTAACCTGATTCAAGCACAGTTGACGGACTCCTGGTCGTTAAAATATGGCCGCCGAGCTGTCATTCCCTACAGAAACGTCATTTTGTCCCATAGTACAATATTTAACGTTAACTTTAACGGACGGTTTGAATCAACCCACCATTAGCCTGGGTTGCATTAAACAAGGGCCTCATTCCGGACGCAAAAGGAATTTATAGGGAAGTTATAGGGAACGTCAAAACGTCACGGCACTCAGATTGAACTTTCAACGCCATGCCGTTTTGACCTAGGTGTGTAACGTTTCGAATAGAGCCCCAGTTTACTTCAATTGATACAGAGCTTCAGAGATAATCTGAAGGTTTTTTAGACAGAAAAATAAGTAGTTTGATCAAGATGCATACACCTACAATCTACAATGAACGCATTTTTATTGTAATATGGCCCTTAAGAGCAGTAAAGTACAGCACGACATAACTAAGAAGGCGCGCGCCGAAAATCCGCACGCAGAATCTATTAAGTATTGCTTAATCCACGCACTGCACTATAGCCCAAACCCTCTCGTGATGAGAGGAGGCCTGTGCCCAGCAGTGGGACGCAAATAGGCTGTAATAGTAGTAGTAATAGTAGTAATCCACGCGCCTTCTAAGTTGTGTAAACCTGTACAGGCAATTCCCCCACAAATATTTGCCATTACATTTCACCATTGGGGAAATTAGAATAAAAGCCTTTCCTTTTACCTGTCGAATTTGAGATTAACTGAATTTTACCTGTTCAATTCAATATTATTTACTGTATGAGAAGATTGTGGTTTATTAGAATTACGTTTTCACCCCTCCTATTCGAAAAGAAGTGTTTTGTTCCCCGTTTAGAGGGAGCAAAATGCGATTTTGCTCCCTCTTCGCTTTTTTTTAATTTTTTTCCATTTCTGCCCCGCTAACAAGGAGCAAAATACGTCTTAGCAGTGCGTTCACGGAGCTGCGGAGACTGTAAAAAGTTGCATACAAAAGTCACGTCTTTTTCGTATTTAGAATTTTATATATCGGCATTTTACATAAATACTTTATTACACATACTAAAAATCCATAAATTCATAGATATATACTTACTTTTGATAAATTATTTTCTATTTTTTATTTTCAATTTGGCTGAATGGTGCAGGCCAATGCCGTAGCATTCCTCGCAAACTCGTCGTGTGATCGAATAAAAAAAAAACTCGAACCCGCGAATTTCGTGAGCGCTCATTTCCTTGCCGTATTATTTTACACTTAATTTCCAAAATAAAACGTACCTTATGTAGTGTTATGAATTATTTCGTAGAAAATGAATGAAATCAAAAAGTGATTTAGGTGATGCAATGTATTGGAATCAACACCTCTGAGAATTCCAAAGGAATATTATGTAAGTACGTAATATGAATTGCACTGCCCTTTTTTCATTTTATCGCAAATGTATTAAAAAACTTTGTGTGATACAGTATGTGCGAAATTGTCATAAAATGTACTTTATTTCACATTTGTTAAAATTTACCTATTATTATGAACGCAACGCGTGCGAGCATGACATAATATAAATACCTACAATGAAGTAGTTACAGATTCTTCAATATAGAAGCCATTTTCGCCTTCTACCTATGAATTTATGATAAGCGCGCGAAACACACGTTCTTTTTAACCTTGTTTGTTTCTAAATGTATTATTTTTTTGTTTAACTTAATTTAAAGACAATAATGAACGAATGATCTAATGATTTTCTCATAGGAGGGGTGAAAAGCAGAGTGTACAACACGGTAGCAAACTTATTTATGCCTTGGGTGACAAAGCTTGAATCCCTCGCTAGCTCAAGATTCCACGCTAGAATCCCTCGCTTACGCTCGGGATTCTATTCTGGAATCTTTCGCGTCGCTCTGGATTCAATCCGTCACCCGCGGTAAAATAAATAATCTACTATTTTAAATACTTACTATTACATTATTATAATGTACCTAGGCAACTAATCAGAATGACCTTGATTTTAACCAGTCGTGTCTAAAATAAGAACTAGGTATGACGTGTGTTATGTTACGAGTGTATTACTCTACTCGTATGTTATTTATTTATTTCTACTTGTGTTTTTGACGAAGTATGCTACGGATTCTTGAGTTGTGTTTGAGATTGTTATTTGACGAAGCGTGTTGTGGATTACCTACGGTGTTTTCTTTTTGACGAAGCATGTTGTGGATATTCTTTCTGGTATTTATGTGATCCTTTAATAAATGACATTAATAAGAACTTAGTTATTTAACAAGCAACAATATTCATAGATCAATACGTATCGTTATAATACTCAAAGCCCAACCGTCTGTTAGTTCTGTTACTCTATAATTGCCTTCCCAGTCCCATAGCAATATTGAAACAGTCAATGGTAGAATTCCCTACGGTAGGTAGATACGGATTTTCGTCCATCACAATACAGTGATGTCTTTACGATAGAACGATGGAAGGATTGTCAATTATTCAAAGAACCGACATTTGTGTTGAAGCTGACGGCTAAAGTAATTTCAGCAATTCTAACGGGCTCGGCATTTCCACCGGCAATTCGATATTCGACCTAAATTGTTAGGATTGTCGCTAAACATTCCTGAGTTCTCGAGTGGCGTCCGCGAACGAACCGGGAGACGAGCTGTCGGTAGGCCTGGAGGCCTACCGACAGCAAGAGCACCAGCAGCAACAAGAAGAAGCCACGACCTCGTGAAGGTCGCGGGAAACCTAATTGGCAATACCTACTTAGATTACTTAGGTGCTATTTAAAATTCAAAATGTATATGAATATATACTCTCCCTTTTCTGATGCTGATGCTGGTATGCGTATGCGTAAGTATCTGGCGATGCTTATTGAGTAACCAAGCACTGATGATAATCGGGTCTGTCTTCTTCATTTTTAGGGTTCCGAAGTCCACAAGGAACCCTTATAGTTTTGCCATGTCCGTCCGTCCGTCCGTCTGTCCGCACTATTGCTCGGAGATGCTTAGGCCTAGTAATCTGTAATTTGGCATGAATATACATATTATTTACGCTGACAAAGTGGTACAATAAAATTTTGAAATATATTTTTTTATAGGGTACCTCCCCTACTCGTAAAGTGGGGATGTATTTTTTTTTCTTGCGTACCCCATGGTGCAGCATATCGTTGAATAGGTCTTAAAAAAATATTGTGGGTTTTTGAAACCATTTTTTGATTAAGTGATGCGTTTGTGAAATAATAAGCTTTAAAGTGCTATTTTTTGTTAGAGTCACGTGTCCCCCCCCCCACCCCTGACAGCTAAATGATGGTATTTGGATGGCCGAAAAAAATCACGGTTGTGGCATATATAACGTCGTTAAAAGGAAAACTATCACAGCTAAGTAGGCTGTACAAACTTACGAGTAATAGTCGACCAACTTATGATGATGATTTTTCTCGAGCGGCAGGGGCGTCGGGCGGGCACGTCATACCACAGGCTAGCTAGATGCTAATAAGTCTTAGAAAGGTACTGTGGGCATCGTCAACTTACCCTATACTTTGCGCGTGGCCCGACACGCACTTAGCCGGTTTTAGTTAATATCTATGCACCGATTCCAAAGGTAATGGTTAGATATTGTTACGTAATTAGTTACAGCACAGATTTGCATGCATAAAATACAGTTAGATGTACCTACTACACAATTGTTAGTCATCAGGATTATTACCATCAGGCGAAACAGCGGTGCATTATACGCACGGGACCGCCTCCACCAATGATCACAGATAATTGGCAATAGGAGACGGTGATGCATGCCAGTTCCTAATTACTTAACTACAGGAGTTACGTGAAAAGCCATGAACTCTCCATAATCGACAATCATAGTCGACCAACTTATGAAATGATTGAAATACCAGTGATTTTTCTCGAGCGGCAGGGGCGTCGGGCGGGCACGTCATACCACAGGCTAGCGAGATGCTAAACATGACACTGACCACATCGACGCCACGCGGCTTGAGCTCGCGCCGCAGGCAGGCGGCGAGCGCGTCGAGCGCGGCCAGAGAGGCCGCGTGGACGCCGCGCACCGGAGCCGCCACGTGCGTGAGGATCGACGACGCCAGCACCACGCGGCCGCGCGCGCGGCGCACCAGCGGCAGCATCACTTGCACCAACCGCGCCGGGCCTAAAACATACATAAGCATTTTGTTGCAAGTGCGTGAAGCTTGGTATTTTACCAGTGCTTAAGTTATGTTGGCCCGAGCGAAAGCGAGGCTCGCCAAGTGTCAAAAAGAGGACGCTAAAACGGTTTTTTTTTTATTACGAATGGACATTCGTAGAGGAGGATTCGTCGAGGCTTGCGTTTGACCCTAATCACACCTACCGAAATATTTATTTAAGTTAACTGTAATTAGAAAAAATATTGACAAGGAAAATAAATAACATTTCCTCGTCGTAATTCGCCTCGGGTACTTGTCGTTAGGCTCGGCTACTTAAATATATACTGATAGAAGTGATTATTTAGGACATAGGTACCGTACCCATGGAAACCCTGGTACTTCGTTCAAGGAAAATGGAACTTTATATGACGCGGTTACAAATAGAATTTCATTGTTCAATACATTATTCCATTTTATTACGTCGTGATCAGCATACACGATGCGAAAAGTTGCCTCTTTTACGACATATATTACATTATGAGTGATTGGACCCGCTGATCTCTGTTTACTTGTGTGTAAAATGCAATATGTATCGACCACTCACTGAACTTTTCAAAACATCGTATTCTGCGAAGTAGGTAAAATTATAGGATGTGAATGAAGTCCCCAAGCCGCACTGGGCTCGCGTGGGGACTATATCCGAAATCATCTCGTGATGAGAGGCCTGTGGCCAGCAGTGGGACGTAAATAGGCTGTTGTAGATTGGACCCGCCTCAGACCAGGATTTCAGCTCTGTCAGCATTACACGGCTTTCTTCTTCAAAGTTACACTTCAGGTTCGCCTATATTAAGTTCCTGAATTAATCAAATTTGCTGGAATTTTACTAACACTTTGGTTGTGTAAATTTAATTTAATATTGAATAGGGAGGAGAGTAAACCAATATATCGCGAAGTTTAAAGTGTTCATGACCGAGTTTTACCTATATATATCGCTAAATAATATACAGTTGTTAAAAATATTTTGTTGCGACACTTTTCTTTATCGTAATGTCATTATCCAGAATGGAAGGCGACCGTGACATCATCTCCAGCTGTAAACTATTATAGCACACGCCTCTACCGTGGCTAATTTTACCCACAATTTTGAAAGCTAAAATAACGCTTTCATATCAAACGTACCATGAATCATTAGTAGACAAAACGAAGGGATCTTGTCATTAAAATGTTTTGTGACGGGACAAGGTGAAAGTCGTGTCAAGTGTTAGAAATAATAGACTGTTCCATATATTTTTAAATCTTGGCTGGCTACGATTACAAAACAGCGTCTGAATAGTCAACGATGTTGGTTGGAAAATTAACAGGAACATTAGCAAGGTTTGACATCGGGATTAATGTTGTTACTGTTGTTAGATACCTACGCAACAGCTGTTGATAGTTATTTATACTTAGTTTATTTGTTTTTGATCTGAAAAACACTGTGATTAATATACTTTTCGAATACTATAAGGGGGAAGTGATATAGTGTGTGTGGGGGAAGTATTAATGCACGCGCTTAAGAGATGTTCATGTGCAAAAATCGCGGACCGCGAAATGTTTTATGTTCGTGTACCTGAGACCCTCGACTTTATAAAAAGCCATGTTGCCGCGCGCGCGTCTGGTTATTTCTAATTGAGTCCCTCCCCCCCCCCCCACCTACAATTAAGGGACCTTGTTCACTTATTACTTATTGCTCTAATTCTCAGAAACTTTGCATCGTTGCTCGTCATTGTTTGATGTCACCGTCAAGACCATCTAGGAGTTTTTAAAGTCCATTAAATTTGCAACAATTTGAGCTTAACCACAGCTTTGCAAACCATATAATTTGGACCATGCTATGATATCCCTATGGATATTCGTTCAGCGCCTGCACTATATGCTAAAGCACCGAACTCGAGAATAGCAGGACAAATTTGTCAATTTTTTTTTGTTTGTATCAGATCAGATCGTATAAATGTTGGAAAAAATGGTGAAACGACGCCGGGCCAACTAGTTACAAATAAATAAACTCGTTTTGTTCACTAAACAGTTACCAGTAGCGCCATCTCTATAATTGAGCCTGAAACAATAAGGGGGGTGGTGGGCTTTCACGTTACGCCGCAGATTCGGTTTTTACCTTACTTTTCCTTAGAATGAGAAATATATCGCTGCTACATATAGGTAGCCTGTATGAAAATTTGAACTCCATAAGCAAATGGCCAGGGAGCTTCTCCGATGTACGCAGCAATGATGTAAGGAGATATATAATTTCCTTTTTTCTGAACTAAATTTCACTAAGCTACCAGTCGCGCCATCTCTGTGATAGAGCCTGAAACAGTTAGGGTGGTGGCGGGTTTACATTACGCCGTAGATTAACGTAGCTAGCTCACCCAAGAGGTTGACTTCCATCGCGCGGCGGATTACGGAGAATGGCACCCACTCTAGTTCGCCAAGCGCGCACCACGACTCGCAGTTCACGATCGCCCACAGGCCCTGAGCGCCCTCTGGCAGATGGTCCACGATGTACAACGAGGCGGAGAGAATCTACGGAAAATACACTAGAGTTTGCAAGGTTCATAAAATAAATAACTTACTGAGAGCTTGTTTTGTTCTTGCACTTAAATACAATATTTAACTGTAAGCTACAATATTTAAAACTCAATCAAAATATATAAAACTGTTGCGTTACCGTGACTGATTGATGACAACGCATAGCCGAAACTACTAATTGGGAAGTGCACTAAGAAAAGATTTCCCGAAATTCTCACGGGAACGGGTCAAAACGGGATTTTACATGTTAATGTTTATGCGAACACAGAGTGATTTTTTCAAAATAGTTAATGCGTGAAAGAGCAGCAAAGTCTGTCTATGCATCGGTCCATACACACATCCACAAAGGCAAACTTCCACGTTTCTAATATTAGTTGAGGTGAAACGTTCATTAGCTAATGTTTAACGAATAATTGGGTTCGAAAACCATATCATACACTCCGAAACAACCATTATGTCTGTCTGTTACCTCTTCACGCTTCAACCGTTGAACCAATTTAGATGAAATTTGGTATGGAGATAATTGGAGTCCCGGGAAAGGACATAGGCTACTTTTATCCCGGAAAAACGCAGAGTTTCCGCCGGAACACGATAGCCGAATTTTCCGGCAGAACCTACATAATTTAGTAATGATATAAAATACGGCATTATGAATAGGTACCTACATCAAACAAAGCAATTAGTATGGTAATAGAAACAATTATTTTCTGCGCAATGACATTTGTGTGAAATAAATTATTCTACGAAAGTTCAACCGCCTTTGCAAAATTGTTTAGATTCAAGTAAGGTATTTTAAAGGGCTCTCAAAACACGGCGCATATCGTGGAGTGAATGAGATAAATGTGCGTTCTCGGCGGGATTACGGTGATCAGAACCGTTCAGGCGTTCACTAGTGTTGGTGAAGGCTAAGTCTTTGCAGTCTTCATTACTAAGACTCAACTAGGTTTTACCCGAATATCCGGATTTGATTTCGTGCGTCTAATCTATCTATCTATGTTTTGTAATTTTCTTTATTACCATGTTTTGGCCAAACGGCTGAACCGATTTTCATGATTAAGGTATCATTAAAATCGTCTCATCAACCTAAATGTTGTTAGATGGGTCAGATGAAAAACAAAATGGCGGATGGAACGGAAAAAGAAAAAAAAGTTTGTTGAATTATACAATATGGGTATCAAAATGAAGAGCTTGTCAACAGGATTGCGAAAAAGTAAAAATTATTATCATAATTGTCAAAATGGAGAGCATGGGGCCCTTTACTTTTTCACAGAGAAAATGCTTGGATAATAGAAACCGTAATGGATAGACATATGCTGTCGAAGACTTTTCTGCGCAGCTTTTTGAGGCCTATAATTCTTTCATCATTGTTTACCTTGTACGGTTTAGCCAGTACCCTTTGAGTACATGGGACCCTAAAAAAATTATTCTCTTGTCATAATCACTCCAAAACTGAGTCTTTATCACATCACATGGACTCGAGTCTTTTTAGGCACGCTTACAGCTTAACACGTTCCTTGTCCGTGTGCCCCCTTGTGCGGTCATGAAGCTTTTTATCGAGTCCGTGCTTCTACCTGGAGTCACTGCTTCATACCATACACTTAGAATGACAACCTTGAAACAAATCAGCGTATGCCCGAAATAAGTGTTAAATGTGATAATAGATGTCGCTGCCTAGGCAGCCTGCATATAAATTTGAACTCCTTGAGTTACATTTAGATGGCACTGCACAGGCGAAGCATGAAAATTTAAAGCTCCCATTCACGTCTATTTCCGATGTGCGACAGCGCCGTAATGTAAGGAGATTGACAGACTTATATAATTACATTGTCTCTGTTCATACTAAGATACAACAGTTACATAGGTATAACAGTTGAACTTGTGAGATTGACCCGTCATTTTGTATGGGGACAGGGAATGTGTTAAGATGGTGTTAAGTTATGACTCAGGACTCAATAAGACTCTAAAAAGGACTAGAGTCCAAAGACTGAAGTCTTTTCATTTCTGAAGTCTCGTAAAATTTACTCGAGTTCTTTAATTTAGACTCGAAAGACTGAAGTCTTTCTTTACCAACGCCTAGTTCACCTTTATTTCTCATTTATGTACAGCACACGTTACAGGGTTTATGGCCGCGGGGGCAGCTCCCCGTTGGGGAGAGATGCATAAACATACTTTACGGCTGCGTTATTGTTCTCTTCACTTCATAGGTCATTTATTTCGCACAATAGTGTACGAGTGTCGGCGAGTTCACGGTGAACTTTGCGCGGAGAAATTATAATGTCGAGATCTTTGATAATGTGGGGTCAAAATGTGGTTGACCATGTTCACATGCTATACCTCTATGGTATGATATGGTCGGTAAATGTTTACAAGGAAAAATAATTTGTAACAAAAACAAAAAGATAACTAAATCTATACATATATATATCTATATGTGTATAGTACTGAAAGCTGTTTGTAGACCTCGCTAATCCTTCGCTAATTTTTGCATAGCTAGAAACAGTTTATTTAATATATTGAAAAAAATATACTAATATTATAAATGCAAAAGAACACTGCCTGTCCGTCTATAACCTCTTCACGCTCAAACCGCTGGACCGATATAGATAAAATTTGGCCTGGTGATAGTTGGAGTCCCTGGGGAGGACATAGTAGGTATAAGTTACTTTTTATCCTGAAAAGATAAGCACAGTTCCCTCGGGAACGCGATAGCTGAACTCCACGCGAGCGATGTTAAGTTACAGTAATGATTCATTACGTAGGTAGTACAGAACGACGCAAATTAGGAGGCGCACGGCGAAGCGAACCGTTCGTTGACGCTGAGGGAGTCTATCATTGCTTAATCCACGCGCCTTCTAAGTTGTGTAAACCTGTACCTGGGTCTCAGAGGTGATGTCAAGCTGCAAGGTGTGAAGCCTGCCAGAGCAGTCCTCCTTGAGCATATCCGCGTCGATGTTGCCCGCCTTGGTCTGGAAGCCGGCGAACACATGGTAACCCAGGTCATCCAGCCGTCTGGCCAGCGCGTTGCCGAGGACATTGTCGCAGCCGGTCACTAGCACCGCCTTCCCGGCCGCTGTCACCTGAAAAAGGTACCATGTGTTAGATTTACAGCGAGACGAAAATTGGCCACGAAGGTAATATAATAAATGAGACAGTATAACTCTGTCTGTCTGTCTGTCCGTTACCTCTTCACGCTTCAACCGCTCGACCGATTTGGATGTGGTATGGAGATAGTTGGAGTCTCAGTAAAGGACATAGGGCTACTTGTTATTCCGGAAAAGCGCATAGTTCCCGTGGGAGCGCGGCCAGAAGTTAGTAATAATATATTGGGACATTTCATATTTCATTATTGACCTAGCCCCAAACTAAGCGACGCTTGTATTATGATTAATAGACAACGATATACATACTTAGAGAAATACCTACATACAAAGGTACACATATATATAGATATATAATTTCTCAACATCCATGACTCGAGTACAAACATTCGTGCTCATCACACAAAGCTGCGCTCGGGCTCCGAGCGGAACTCGAACCCGCGACCACCGGAACAGAAGGCAGGGTCACTACCGACTGGACCAATCCGGTCGGCACATTTTTTAGGGTTCCGAAGTCCACAAGGAACCCTTATAGTTTCGCCATGTCCGTCCGTCCGTTCGTCCGTCCGTCTGTCCGCACTATTGCTCGGAGATGCTTAGTTCTAGAAAGCTGTAATTTGGCATGAATATACATATTAGTTACGCTGACAAAGTGGTACAATAAAATTTTGATATTTTTTTTATAGGGTACCTCCCCTACTCGTAAAGTGGGGATGTATTTTTTTTTCTTGCGTACCCCGTGGTACGGCATATCGTTGAATAGGTCTTAAAAAAAATATTATGGGTTTGTTAACACCATTTTTTGATTAAGTGATGCGTTTGTGAAATATTAAGCTTTAAAGTGCTATTTTTTTGTTAGAGTCACGTGTCCCTCCCCCTCAGCCAGCTAAATGGTTGTATTTGGATGGCTGAAAAAATCACGGTTATGGCATATATAACGTAGTTGAAAGGAAAACTATCACAGCTGCGTAGGCTGTACAAACTTACGAGTCATAGTCGACCAACTTATGAAATTATTAAAAAACCAATGATTTTACTCGAGCGGCAGGGGCGTCGGGCGGGCACGTCATACTACAGGCTAGCTAATGCTAAATAAGTCTTAGAAAAGGTACCGTGGGCATCGTCAACTTCGGAACCCTATACTTTGCGCGTGGTCCGACACGCACTTGGCCGGCTTTCGAGTCTTATTGAGTACTGAGTCATAACTTAACACCATCTTAACATGTCAAATACAGATACAAGATACGTATTTTGTATCTTGTATCTGTATTTCAGATACTTGTATTTTAGATAAGTCACATCTCTGCTAGCTAGATGCTAATAAGTCTTAGAAAGGTACTGTGGGCATCGTCAACTTCGGAACCCTATACTTTGCGCGTGGCCCGACACGCACTGGGCCGGTTTTTTAAAGTGTATATCTATAAAGACACTTGATTTTCTACATTTTAAGAACTTGCTAACGTTTAATACGAATGCGGAGCTCTAATTCTATGTATAAATAAGAGATTCATAGAAAGAAAATAGATAGTCGTGCGTTAGGTATAAAGTAGAATTAATAGAGGTTTTTGACTCCGCCGTTACAAAACACCTTCATATTTTAAGGAGTAACCTGAAATAACTCTAAATTTACCTCAAAGTACCCAATCAAGTTAATAGTAGTCTCTATAGATAAATGTAACGCCATTTATAGCTATAACCAATTTAGCTCGTAAAAACGTTTGTATTATAACTGCTTGATAGGTAGGTAGCACACGCTTTATATTTCAACAATGAATTGACGTAAGCATACTATACAGTACTCTACTCGTACAGTGTTACTATGGATTCCATAGAACGCTTTTTACACTTTTGTTCCTACGAAGCACTTTTAAGTTTGATAATTTTTATTTAGAATTTATATTTAGCCGTCTCCGTAGGTAAGAAGCCATAGGCGATATCGTAGTTGTATCAATCCCTGGTAAAATCAACATATTGCGTTTAGTGAATAAAAAACACCAAATGCGTTCCTGGCGCAATGACATTGAGTAAAATAGTGTTTTTGTTTAATAATAAAGGAGTAGGACAATGAAAAAGTTAGTCGTTGGTTGATGGGTGTTGGTTATGGCAACCCTCGAATGAATATTGGATGATAGCGTTTGACGGTGCGTGCCACGGGACGTTCGAGGTGAACTATTTCAGGGTATTCGTTAATTCTTAATCTTGTTGCACTCAGTTAGGTTTACACGGGGTCAGTCATTGATTTCGAATCGAGAAGTCTTCCAATCAGCGATTGAGTTCGCCTGCTTACATTGAGTCTGTTGTCGTGGTAATTGCTTCATGTGTGTACACTATACTGAAGTAAGTGGCAACAAATTAAAAATGAATATTGGTAATATAATATTACGACCTTTAGTAGATTTAATGTCCCACAGACATTCGTGCTCCCGGTATTCTTCTTCGATAAGCCGGCCCGACATTTTTTTCAAAAACCGTGTTATCACCCTTGTTTAGAGCGTAAACTACTTACTGACTTTGTCATTAACAGGGGCTCTATTCGAAATGTATATATATGTATAAAACAAGAAACTGACTGACTGACTGAGCCGAAACTACTGGCCGTAGAGAGCTGAAATTTGGCATGCAGATTCCTTAGGGAACGTAGGGGAGCACTAAGAGAGGATTTCCCGAAATTCCCATGGGAACGGAACAAAAAACGAGATTTTTCATTTTTATATTTCTGCGCATACGAAGTTGCGGGGAAAAGCTAGTGTTACATAGGGAAAGAGAAAGTCCCAATCCCCCAATTTAAAATTCAATTTGAGCGCGCCGTGACGCGTGAGCGCGGGGATTGGGAATCGCTCTTTCCCTATGTAACGTAACGTTTCGAATAGAGAGAGCCCCAGGGTCTAATCGTTTAATCGTTTGCGGGGGTAGCGGGGGGTGGACTGATTCCAAAAAAGGTAGCGCGAGCATTCCAAAGTCAGCACTGACTTGCTCCGCGCTGGAATGACTTCAAACCGTTTACACGATGTCAATCACTTCCTAGGTGGCGGACTGACTTGGTTTAAAGTCAGTGACTGACCTAGCGTAAACTAAAGTTTACGGATTTACGTCACGCACTAATTCCATCTTGTTTGCATACAATCTCGGAATAGTGACCCTATGGCGGGGCGAGTGAAATCTCCCGCTACTTCGGGACGGCATACATACAAATTGGCCGAATTATTCCTACAATGATTTTTACTGGCTGTTGCTCGTTACTTTCGTAGTTTGGATTGGTTTGTGGAATTAGCATTTTGAGAGAGTTGATTTTAGATAAAGTTTTATTGCAAATCGGACTTTCCTAGTTTTAAATTCATAATGTATCCATCCACCACCTCCACCTCAATATTCTATTTGCGTCCCACTAATGTAGGTAAGTAAACTCAGAGAGCTGGATTGAAACCCTTGACCCTTAAGCATGAGAGTGGGTAGTCATGATGTAGGTATGCTTAAGTACTTACTTAATGTGAATTAAATACATATGTTTCTTTATTCAAGCAAAACGTTGTGACAATATTTTACTCACAGAATCGGCTATCGATTAGGTATAAGGATGTTTTCCAGGTTTATATTTTTTTTCGAGTAAGTAAAAAAAATGTATGGCCCGGTATGGGATTGACGGTGTGAGCGATACCTGAATCCAATAAAAAAAATTACCAACTAGAAAAAAAATAACCTATAAAACATGCTTATGCCCCACAACATGGGGCAAAAAAGTTGACATTAAATCTCTGTAGGTACACGATCTTATTGTCAAGACGTTAGGTTAGAGTGCATACTCAGATATTTATGATCACCCTTGTTACGACTATACCTAGATGCTTCCTAACCCGAATGTCATCGAATCGGGTCAATGGATTAGGAGAGTGCATTTTATGACAAACTAGCCGTTTCCGCGGACTTTTTCCCACGTATAATTGGAATCTGCGTACCCGATGATACTATACACATAGATAGTTATAGAAGTAATTGAAAAAACTGGTTTGACCCGTAGAAAACCCTTTCCCGTTGAAATATCGGGATAAAAAGTACCCTATATGTTATACCCGAGTTCTCAAACTATCTCCATACCAAATTTCATTCAAATCGGTCCAGTCGTTTCGACGTGAAGGAAGGACAAACAAACAAACAAACAAACACACTTTCACATTTATAATATTAGTATGGATAAACAACATAAGAATTATTTTGATGTAGCACTGAGAATGCTGAGATCAGTGAAAACAACACCGTTAACCCACTTTAAATAGGACTTCGAACGATTATGAGCATAAAGCCCGAGTCACACGGACTGCGCCTGCGGCGACCGGCGCGTCTGCTGGTCTCTTGCACCATGATACAATTATATACTTCGCCAGGTATGACAGTCCGATATTCTGTAGTAGTGTGGGTGTCACCCTTACGTCATTCGCACTGCTGTGTGTTGCAAGTGGTCTATTAAAATAATCCCCGACCCCCATGTATCCTGTGTTTCATTAAATTATAAAGTTCATTTGTTTTTAACTTGTCCCATTTTGTGTGCTTGAACAAGTAAATGACAATTGTAATGCGCAAATAATTTCTTTTGCATTATAACGGCAGCAAATATTTCCTTCATTTTTGTTTTATTGCAATAAAGTGGCAACTCGACTTTGACGTAAGTAAGGGTGACGTCACCCGGATCGGCAGACTTGTTTTCTTAGACCATGGTCTGCACTAGTTCCGTTATCCGTCAAAATAGCAGTATCCCATACAAACTCTACAAACGTAATAAATATTTATCCCCTGTTTTGGGTTTAAAAAAACCCGTGTCATGATTTGTGCGGTAATGTTTGTACTCGTATTGATAGGCAACTGGGAGCGACCCCTGCAAAAATGCCCTCTCATGGTATCGAATTACGGGTAATCGTCGTAATATCAGCACCGTAAATTGGATGTTAAAATTGACAAGATAATTTCCATGAATAGGTACTTTTTAGGGTTCCGAACCTAAAGAGGTTAAAACGTAACCCTTATAGGATCACTCGTGTGTCTGTCCGTCCGTCTGTCACAGTCGATTTTCTCCGAAACTACTAGACCGATTAAGTTGAAATTTAGTACGTACATGTAAGTTTGTGACCCAAAGACGGACGTATAACGAAAATAAATGAATTTTAAACATAGATCCTATTTTAGGGGCTAAATTAAAAAAAAATATTAATGAAGTTATTCAAACTATATCGTGTGACGTATCAAATGAAAGTACTTCTTATGAGAATCTCAAATGTATTTTTTTTGGTCAATACTTTTAGAGTTATTTAAGAAAATAGGCGAAAAATTACCCCCCCCCCCCCTTATCTCCGAAACTACCTACCTAAAATTTTGGAAGAAATAGGACGATAGTTATTGACCTATAGATTACAGGAAAATTATTAAGAAGTCCATGGTATTTGAAATCTATCATATAAAAGAGCTTATCATGTGAAACGGTTTGAAAGGTCATTGAAAGTAATCAAGGCCGGAACCCTCTCCACGCGAGTTTAACTCGCTTACTAACTTCTAGACTCTCGTAGCTAAAGTAGAAAAAGTCAGCACTACATGGTTTTCTTTCACAAAAAAATCCTTTAATAGTCAATATATTCGTATGAAAAACTCTTCCGTTACTGACTGACTAACTGAAGACAACGCACAGCCGAACCTACTGGGCGCAGGGAGCTGAAATTTGGCATGTAGGTTCCTTGGGGAATGTATGGGCGCACTAATATAGGATCTTCCGAAATTCTCACGGCATTTTAATGTTAATGTTGATGCTATTGAGTAGAGGAGTTAAATTACTTGATATTTGAAGATCATTTTGAAAAGGTAGAGCCGAATGAAAACAAATTCATTTGCAAATTTGAGATCCGTTTCAAAAATATTTTATGTTTCCTATGAGATTTCGTAAAGTGGGTCAACATTAAAAATGGGTTTCAAAGCCGATTTAAGTAAGAGACGAAACTCGCCTTGTTAAATTATTGTAGTTCTGTCTTAAGAAGGTTCCTCAAATTGCTGTTGTACCTAAGCGATTTAAATGAAAACAAGACACCGCTCTTAATTCCAGTCCATTTCCTTCAGGTAGGAAAAAAGTCTCCTCTAATAGCGAAAACTTTATTGCTCCAGAAATTACGAAGAGCACGCCACCCGAGATCAGCGAGTACGGTTTGAACTATACAGCGGAACCATGATTTAATTAAAAAGTCAAATTGCAAAAGGTAAGGTTGCCATTTGTCTGAAAATATTGAACGGCTGAGCAATGGTCTAAACTTTAGACTCTAATGTTTAGATTTACAAGTACATTTAAACTCCAGTAAGTAATATTTTTTTACATCACCCTTGGCCGTAAAGTGGGATTTTCTGCCCGCTACGCGGAGAGAAAATCTCACTTCTTGGCCAAGGCAAGACGTAAAACTTTTGACAAACCACGGGCGGTAATTCGTAAAGCCCCAGGTCGCATATTTATGGCCCTCACCTTCGGTTCGGGCCACAGAAACCTGCGATATGGGACATTTGCGAATTCACCACCCTAGGTCTGTAATGTACTATTACATCACCGTTGGCCGTAAAGTGGGATTTTCTGCCCGCTACGCGGAGAGAAAATCTCACTTTTTGGCCAAGGGTGACGTAAAAAATTTTACGTCTTGCCTTGGCCAAAAAGTGAGATTTTCTGCCCGCTACACGGAGAGAAAATCTCACTTCTTGGCCAAGGCAAGACGTAAAACTTTTGACAAACCACGGGCGGTAATTCGTAAAGCCCCAGGTCGCATATTTATGTCCCTCACCTTCGGTTCGGGCCACAGAAACCTGCGATCTGGGACATTTACGAATTCACCACCTGATACTAGGTCTGTAATATACTAACATACTTAAGTTCTTCTTCATTTTGTTTGTGTGTAAAATGAAGAGGAATTGTGTTGTGTTTTATGACCTACCATGATGAGACGCCGCAACCATCTTAATTCACATTTAATTAACTTTAAACGAAATACCTAAATAGGGTAATAATACTCTTATTACCTTGCAGCCGTGGGAGTTACGAAATTAGATCTCGGTCGCGGGCTTCAGGGAATGCTTTAGGTACATGGCTCATATTGTAATGGAACCTGAACATACTACCTTTACACTGCCATGTTCCTGTAAATTAACAAAATAATATTCGACGGAAAATTATACCAGTAATCTACTACTACTACTACTACAACAGCCTATTTACGGCACAGGCCTCCTCTCATCACGAGAGGGTTTGGGCTATAGTCCCCACGCGGGCCCAGTGCGGATTGGGGACTTCACACACATCTTTGAATTACTTCGCAGGTGCGTGCAGGTTTCCTCACGATGTTTTCCTTCACCGAAAAGCTCAGTGGTAAATTCAAATTGAATTTCGCACATAAGTAAACTTAGAGGTGCGAGCCGGAATCGAACCCCCGACCCTCAGCATGAGAGGCGGTAGGTCGAACCACAAGGCCACCACGGCTTCTACGCTTCCACGGCACCAGTAATCTAGTAAATGGTATTGTTACATAACCTACCAGTTTATTACTTTTACCGAAAGAATAACAGTGTGCGTGTATGTAATTCTAATTTCGCTAATTGATTTTGTCTCTATGAAAAACGTCCCAGATAATGGTTTACTACACTTACGTCATTTGTCTAGTCTTAAAAACACTGTAGGTTCAATAAATTTTACCTATGTTAAAATTCTAATGAAATATTTTATCTAAATCATGGAACTTTATGAAGATCACCTAACAACCTGGCAAAAACGAGGGCTCATCTTTTATGCAAATGTGATAGAACGAATACCTATACTATGCCTACTTAAATTGTCTACAAAGACACAATATTTAATTTCATATTTCACAAGAACAAGAGTAATAAAATCAGTGCCACCTCACGTGGGTTGATAAAACATGATCCCTTCTACGGATTTAAATTACATAAAACCAAAAAAAAGAAGCTCATTCATTACCGTGCGGCGGGTTAGTCGCGTAAATTTTGCGTTTGCGTAAGAAATAATGAATGAAGATTTGAAGACAAGTCGCCCCCGCCGGGGCTGTAATCTCGTTTACGTTCCGCTCTGTGATCACTCGCACAGACGCAGTAAATCCGAGTCACACCGCATGCGTGTACAGCACGCGTGACGTGTGCTGGTGCATTAGAATTACTTCAAACGTACCACAGCCACACCACAATCACCATACTTGGACGGACGATAATTTATTAGGAAATATATAGTTTTATTCACATACGGACCACAAAACAACACCACAACACAACATGTGGTCAGGCGATAATTTATATTCACATGTCAAATCCACTCCTTCATCGGTTTTTGCCGCTGCGTTGGAGTTTGGATCTGGTCTTCTGGTGCGTGTGAATAGTCCCTTGATTAACACATGACACGCCGCTAGCTAAACTGAAAATGTGTCATTTTAGAGGATAATTTGATTCTAAGAAACTCAAACAATAGTTATTTGTGCAACAAGAGAGCAAAATTGTTTTTTGCTTCGAGTGCCACGTTTGAGTCCTGAGCTAGCGATAGATTATATAGTTGATAATCACGAGCGTTTAGCGAGTGAATCTAATTTAGAATCTTGAGCTTAGCGAAGGACTCCAAGGCACGAGAAGTAAAAGAAATTGCTCTCGAGTAGCACATACAATTTTTCACCTCAGTAGCGAGAACACATAAAAGGTACTTGCAAAGAATACTTACATCGCGAAAAATATGAAATAACATTCTTCTTCACTCCTTTCACTCAAATTATTACTTGAACTTCATGTTTTAAAAGAAGAAAACTTTTAGTTTACTTTAAATTAAAATTAGTTTAAAATGATTACAAATAGTATAATTATATGAAATACAAGTCATTTAAAAAATTGCAAGATTTTCAGAAGGTAAAATCAATGTATAATTTTAACGCCTATAAATACACGGCACTACTGATGCGTTGCGCGTATCCGACCGTTTCTTGTTCAGTTTTTTTTTCTACGAAAATAGATCCGCTCTATGACTTGCCTAATATAATTCTCCCTCTTTTCTTAAAGAAATGAAAAGAAGAGAGCTAATAAAATCGAGATTGTTTTACCTAGTACTACCTAGATGCCGCAGTATGAAACGACCACTCGCAGTTATCAAACTTGAAAATAAAGAAAAAGCGCGGGAATGATTTCACTACATTTTAAGAAGTTTTTTATTCGTTTTGTTTTGAATTAGGTACTTTTATTTATTTATTCTTAGTATCTTACTGAATAATTTTGATCTAGAATAGTAAATTGATCACATTAAACTAAAACATGACACTGTGGCTGCATGGCTTAGGCCTTTGCCTTTGCTTGATGGGATTGCCTGATGGGATAAATCGATTTAAAAAAAAACATATTCAGCAGCTCGAACAAGTAGACTTTGCTGTCAAAAATTAGTGACCAAAATCGTGTTTGTTTCACTGAATGACACAAAGTATTTTTTTAATTTGTTTTTTTTTTAATCCATGTAAATAGCACTTTAAAGCTTAACATTTCACAAACGCATCACTTAATCGAAAAATAGTTTTGACAAACCTCCAATATTTTTTCAAGACCTATTCAACGATATGTCGCACCATGGGGTACGCAAGAAAAAAAAATACATCCCCACTTTACGAGTAGGGGAGGTACCCTATAAAAAAATATATTGCAAAATTTTATTGTACCACTTTGTCAGCGTAACTAATAGGTATGTTCATGTCAAATTACAGCTTTCTAGAACTAAGCGTCTATTTAACGATGGATATTTAGATTTAGAGAAAATAAATTTTGAAAATCAAAAATTCCTGAAGTGTTCATTCACTGGTACACTTACCCTAGCTCAGCCAGTACGTCTCTCGGAAGAACATAAGTTAAAATCGGTAGCAACAGTCTAATAGTTACCATGCCCGCCCTCCCACCTAATACACGCTGAAAGATAATGATTCCAGAAGGTCTTACGATTAAGGCCGTTCCCTGACCCAGCATCGTCAAATTGCTCATGTAAGATCATACTTTTCTAAGAAATGTTAAAAGTTAAAAATATGAAAAAAAACTCATGTTATATTTGATTATATCATCCTTACATTGACAGCTTTCGTTACACGTTTCACGAAACTTCGCTCGATACAATTTAATTCCAAACTTACCTCTAACTCGGACCTTTAATCCAACTTTACTCCAGTTTATTATATCAAACAGTGTAAAACTAAATTACTTTATTTATTGGATGAATTAAATAATCCACTAATTACATTAAAATCAATTGGACAACAATGGTACTGAAGTTATGAATATTCGGACTTTATAACAGAAAACATATCCTTATTATATGCATACATTGACAGCTTTATAAATGCCATGTTTTTAGACGGTATTTTTATAGAAAGTAAAACGCGTTAAATACTGATTAAATCGGGCGTTCTGTGCGTAGCGCTTTCTCTTTCACTCGTGGCACGAGTGACAATGACGGCTGAGCTGGGTATAGGAACGGCCTTAAATGCAAAAATGGTTACCAAAAGCCACGGGGTTGTAAATGGGCCCCTAACACAAAATTCTCGAAGTTTCAAACTTGTATATAAAGTACCTACTCTCAAAGGACCTAACACCATTTTTTTTAGATATATATAAGGTGCTAATAAATTAGTCACGGATATTTTTACAGCTGATAGTACTCGGCTCTCGAAGTACATTTAAGTATGAAACATCATTGGTTTTGTTATGTTTTTTTGGAGAAAAATAGGAAACAAATTTGCTACGTTAAAATACCCTGTTTAAGAACCTGCCGTTTTCCCGCCGAATTTTAATTTTTTTCCTTAACTATAGTTAAAAGTTAATTGTTTTAATGTAATTTATTATCTCTTAAAATATCCTTGACTAATTTGTTAGCACCTTGTATAGATATATGTGCGTTTGCGACTTTGTAAGTAGCTAAATACTGAATTAGCAAGAACGGTGTAAATATACATTTTAAAACATCATTAATTATTTTTGCTTCATAAATTAAATATTTATGTAATTTCGAAAATCTAGATTGCTTTTTGTTTATGTATTCTAAGAATTCGGTCTCCTCTCCCAGTTTTTTTTTGACATGTCCCTCGTCATACCTTATCAGTACATACGATATACATAAATCTGTCATGAAAATACCCAACGGTTTTATGATACCCATTTAATTCTAATATACAAAGGAAAACAAGATTTATCCTCAATTATGGAGTCCGGAAATAGATATCGTATTTGAGTAAATATTGGATTTCGCTACATCAAAAACATCAGCGCCTTTAATCCCCTGGTAACAGGTACTAAATAATGCTACAGTTCACCAGTTAGCATAATATTATTATCACCAGTGAAGATATTATTTACACATTGTAACTATGTGCCCTAGAGCCTAATTTGTTTCTATAAGTTACTAAAGTTTAAATTAAAGATGGGGAAATAATGAAAAACCGGCCAAGTGCGTGTCGGGCCACGCGCAAAGTATAGGGTTCCGAAGTTGACGATGCCCACAGTACCTTTCTAAGACTTATTAGCATCTAGCTAGCCAGTGGTATGACGTGCCCGCCGGACGTCCCTGACGCTCGAGAAAAATCATTGGTTTTTTAATCATTTCATAAGTTGGTCGACTATGACTCGTAAATTTGTACAGCCTACTTAGCTGTGATAGTTTTCCTTTCAACTACGTTATATATGCCACAACCGTGATTTTTTTCAGCCATCCAAATACCACCATTTAGCTGGCAGGGGGGGGGGACACGCGACTCTAACAAAAAATAGTACTACAATATTTTTTCAAGACCTATTCAACGATATGCCGCACCATGGGGTAAGCAAGAAAAAAAAATACATCTCCACTTTACGAGTAGGGGAGGTACCCTATAAAAAAATATATTGCAAAATTTTATTGTACCACTTTGTCAGCGTAACTAATATGTATGTTCATGTCAAATTACAGCTTTCTAGAACTAAGCGTCTCCGAGCAATAGTGCGGACAGACGGACGGACGGACCTGGCGAAACTATAAGGGTTCCTAGTGGACTTCGGAACCCTAAAAATGAGAAGTATTTATATAATTATTAAAGCCTAGATAGCAAAAAACCGGCCAAGAAGCGAGTTAAACTCGCGTGGAGAGGGTTCCGTTCCGACCCTTGATTATATTCAATGACGTCATTTTCAAACCGTTTTACAGGATCAGCTCTTTTATATGATAGATTTCAAATACCATGGACTTCTTAATAATTTTCCTGTAATTTATAGGTTAATTACTATACTCCGTATTTTTTCCATTATTTGAGATCCTCATAATAAGTACTTTCATTTGATATGTCACAACTAGTCACAAGATATAGTTTGAAAAACTTCATTCATATTTTTTTCAAATTAAGCCCTCAAAAATAGGGTCTATGTTTAAAATTCATTTATTTTCATTACACGTCCGTCTTTGGGTCATATACGTACCAAATTTCAACTTAATCGGTCCAGTACTTTCGGAGAAAATCGACTGTCACAGACACAAGAGTGATCCTATAAGGGTTCCGTTTTTACCTCTTGAGGTTCGGAACCTTAAAAAGTTAAGAAATGCGTTAGACTTAAATCTGGAATGTTTAAACGAAATTGAGGAATTCGAATCGATTCGTGTAATAAAGAAAATCAAGTGTGGATTCGTGTATTAGAAAATGGTTTCAAAGTCAAATATCTCGTAAACTATGAGTAATTTCCTGTCGGCGTTATGATGTAGGTATAATAATGGACTCTATTCGATTTCATCATCTTCTTCTCTTTAAATAATAGCTTCTGTCTATGTGCAAGACAATTTCTCCAATAAAACTAATAAAACGAATCAACATGTTCTTGTTGATTCGTTTTATTTTCATATGTTTTTTTTTTATCATTTATAATTTTGGGCCATGATCCAAACAATTACAACATGGTGATACCTTTGAAGAGGTGACGTTAGTGAATAGTGGAGTATCATAATAACCATATTAAACACTTGAATTAATTAAGTTTGGCAAAGTTTCGCAGAGACCATTACCGCAACACTTAAATGAAGGTTCTGATGAAATAAGTGATAATAGTGGTGATGTTTAAGATGGTGGAAAAGAGCAGTGTTAGTAACGCACCCAAAAAGGCGTAGCGACGACTTAGTGAAAGTTCCGGGAGATAATAGGATGGATGCTTGTGGCATAGGATAAATCTGATTGGTTTTGTGGAAGCCATGTGTTCAGGAGTAGACTTTTTTGTCCTGGAATGACGATGAGGTATCCATAATTAAAATAATATTTTGTACTCCGCATAACGCGTCCATATTTCAATCACCAAGCAGCGTCTGTCTTCCATCGTCCAAGCACGTATTCTATTCAACCCTGTCTCTCGCCGAATAGATGTTTCCGTGGAACTCTTCGCAGTTCAGGGGAATGTCGAAGGCACGAGATCACGCGGCAGGTGAAGGCTGTTGTAATGTGCCTCTTCACGAATGCACCAGAAAAGCAGCTGTTCGCGAAGAATAGCGATGGATACAAACGCGAAGAGATGACCACGACCAGTCTGCCAGGAGTGTAACGGTTACGAAGACTGAATAACACACCTTTCTAAAATTAAGTGAGGGGCATGTTAGATAAAGGTAGCGGTAAAAGGTTACACGCACGCCGAAGGCCCTTGGTAATGGAGTGTGCATTTAATTTCTGGGAAATGAGGATCTTCCCACGTAACCCCCTCCTCGGATATACCCGTATTTATTTACCTGTAGATGCTCACGTGTCTGACATATTTGTGTAGCTATTTAAGTCTGATTTAAGTCAAGAAGGGCCTCTGCCGGTATCCGTATACCGTTGGGTAGACATACATACAATTTTATAGGAGGATGTACTCAATTCCTATGTAAAAACAGGATCAAATATGGCTTCCAGTATTGGATTCGACGAAATCAGCTAACTTAAATCATTGTAAATATTTACTTCATATTCGGGCCACGCGTAAAGTATAGGGTTCCGAAGTTGACGATGCCCACAGTACCTTTCTACGACTTATTTAGCGTCTTAGCTAGCCTGTGGTATGACGTGCCCGCCCGACGCCCCTGGCGCTAGAGAAAAATCATTGGTTTTTTAATCATTTCATAAGTTGGTCGACTATGACTCGTAAATTTGTACAGCCTACTTAGCTGTGTGTGCCTTTCAACTAGCGTTATATATGCCACAACCGTGATTTTTTTCAGCCATCCAAATACCACCATTTTAAGCTGTCAGGAGAGGGGGACACTCGACTCTAACAAAAAATAGCACTTTAAAGCTTAATATTTCACAAACGCATCTCTTAATTACTTCGCAGTTGCGTGCAGGTTTCCTCACGATGTTTTCAAGAGAAGAGAGATGTGTGTAAAGTCCCCAATACGCACTTTGCCCGCGTGGGGACTATAGGCCAAACCCTCTCGTGATGAGAGGAGGCCTGTGCCCATCAGTAAGACGCAAATAGGCTGTAGTAGTAGTAGTAGTAGTAGCATCCCTTAATCGAAAAATTGTTTTAACAAACCTCCTTACTTACTAAAATACTTTTTCAAGACCTATTCAACGATATGCCGCACCATGGGGTACGCAAGAAAAGAATACATTTTTAGCCTATTTTCTTAAATAACTCGAAAAGTATTGAATAAAAAAGAAATAAATAAAAAATTGAGATCCTCATAAGAAGTAATTTCATTTTATATGTCACACTATATCAGTTCGAAAAACTTCATTATTATTTTTTCAAATTTAGCCCCAAAAATAGGTTCTATGTTTAAAATTCATTTATTTTCGTTACACGTCCGTCTTTAAGTCACAAATTTACATATTTCCCAAACTTCAACTTAATCGGTCCAGTAGTTTCGGAGAAAAGCGACTGTGACAGACGGACGGACGGACACACGAGTGATCCTATAAGGGTTCCGTTTTTACCTCTTGAGGTTCGGAACCCTAAAAACAAACAAATCAAATTATGGTCCATTTACCTAACAGCTATGTAGGTACTATCGAGTATACATAATATGATCTTAAACACTTATTATGTGTTATTTAAGAGGGTTTACTCCGAAAGTTGACAACGTCGCTAATTGCTGTCAAATATATCGCTGTTTTCGTTAATTTCTAAATATTACTGAATGAAAATATGAATTATCGCTCTATGGTTGCATAAAACATTATGGATGGATGGCAACAATTATCATAGGAACACGATTTTTTTAGGATTGTGGAAGTATTCTCTTTTGTAAACTTTCCATCGCATTTTCCATGCATTTTAATGTAATCTTATCATTTGAATGGCTAACCGACAAATATAAAACGAGACGCGTCATTCAACCATAGAATGATAACTTCTTTTTTAATTCAGTAATATTGAGAAATTAATAAAAACAGCGAAACATTTGACAGCTACTCGTATATGCGACTTTGCCAACTTTCGGGATAAACCCTCTTAAACATTAACGAAAATTAATGTACACACACAGCTGGGGTATAAAACTGTTTATCGTCTTATAATGAAACATTTTATACCTATAGCTACGAAAGTAAGTTAATTACCTGAGAAATCGTCTTTTATATCCCCGGAGATAAAAGAGTTCATGATTTATATCAGCTCTTATGTTGTTTAATTAAATACAGTTTGTCTTTGGGAACTTTAATTAATCACCTACACAACAGTGAGTGAAAGTCTCAATGTTTGTGTATCTACAATCGAACTGTTCCGAGAATGTTTAAATACGTACTTGATTGTAAGTAAATTTGAGTTTCAAGTCACTCCTCGTGAAATAATGTGTTAAAGTATTAAGAGCGACTTCTCAATCATCAGATATATTTTAAAATTATTCGAAAACTTCATATAAATTTCGAATTCAGGTATTCCATGAATAACGATTTATCGCCCTTTAATTAGTAAATTGTACTTAACTAGGTACTCTACTTAGGAAGCTCTCAAACTTTCTACACACCAAATTTAAGTCTGCCTTAATTAATTCAGTGGTTTAAACGTGAAAATGTAACAGACTAAGTAACAGAATTACCCTCGCATTTTTAACCGACTTCAAAAAAAGGAGGAGGTTCTCAATTCGTCGGAATCTTTTTTTATTTTTTTTATTTTTTTTTATGTATGTTCACCAAAAATAAATAGTAAACGTAAACCGATTTCGATGATTCTTTTTTTGTTCGAAAGGTGGTACTTCCAAGTTGGTCCCATATTTTATTTTATTTTATTTATTTATTTTAAAAGGTACATATTACAGACAGTAATCATTTACAAACAAAGAATATAACATAGGTATATAGTCTAGATTACAGTCCAATTAACATATGTACACGACATGATCAGAACAGATATTCACTGAGGCTAACAGAAGAAAAACATTCTAATACTTAAAATTAAACGAATTTGACAAAATTGTTAGATGGGGATTATAACCAAGGTAGATAATATTGGAATTTTATTAGGACCTAGTAAGTATCAAATGAACAATTCTTTTATACGATGAATAATTGGAAGTAAAGACATCAAGGTCGCCATTGACCGCTACAAGATCATTGTACTCCCGACACATCCGGACAACGGGGTTGTAATATGAAGTGTTATTTCTATAAACAGTAAGGCGAAATACTGGTGGTGTGCGGATCCTGTGTACAATATTGATGTTTAGAAGGGATAATAGGTACGGTGAGTCAATATATGAATGAATTATTTTATATAAGTATATAAGATCATACTGAATCCGTCTCGTTTGAAGTGACGTCATATTAAATTTAATGAGTCGATGCTCGTAACCTCTCAAAGTTCGACCATAGTGGTGACGGAATGCCAGTATACGTAGAAACTTTCTTTGGATACCTTCTATTCTATTAGTATGTACTGCATAGAAAGGGGACCAGATCAGACAGCCATATTCAAGAACGCTTCGAACAATACTACAGTATAAGGTTAATATGCTCTGAGGTTTTTTAAAGTGTTTTGTAATGCGTACTATAAATCCTAATAATTGATTACCTCTTTTCACTAAAAGATCATAATGTGCTCGAAAAGAAAGTTTATCATCAAAAAGAATGCCCAAATCCTTGGCAACATTTTTCCTATCTAGGACTTGACCTGAAATTACATAAGAGTGAAAATAAGGATTCGGCTTTCGAGAAAATGTGATTACAAAACATTTTTTTACGTTTAGGAACATACGATTGTCATGGCACCAATCACAGAGTACATTAATGTCTCTTTGGAGCTTAATACAGTCATCAATTCCTGAAATAGAGGTATATATTTTTAGATCATCAGCATATAGCAAACAAGGATTGCAGAAGCGATCTATAAGATCATTAATGAAAATAATGAATAAAAGGGGTCCCAGATGGGATCCCTGGGGCACCCCTGACGTTGCGGATCTAGGAGATGATAGGAATCCCTTCAGAGCAATTAGTTGGGTTCTTTTATGTAAATATGAGCATACCCAGCGAAAGAGTGATCCATGGATCCCATAGGCTAAAAGTTTTTGACACAGTAGAGAATGATCCACTTTGTCGAATGCCTTAGAAAAGTCAGTGTAGACTGCGTCAACCTGACCTCTGTTAGCAAACGAGTTACATAAATAGTTTTTATACGTTAGGAGGTTAGTAATTACGGAACGATTTCTAATGAAGCCGTGTTGATTATTAGATAGTAATTGCTTGACATGATTATAAATGTGGTCATATACTAGTGACTCAAATAATTTAGCAAAATTGGATAATATACTAATCGGACGGTAGTTCTCGCAATTGGTCTTATCCCCCGATTTGAACACTGGGACAACGTGTGCTTTTTTCCAAACGTGAGGGAAAACCCCGGACGACAGAGACTTGTTATAAATGATAGACAGTGGTAAACTTAATTCATTCCAGCAAGCTTTAATAAAGAAAGCAGGGAAGCCGTCCGGCCCAGCACCCTTAGAGCCATCCATTTTTTTAATGCTTAAAGCGACGTCATCAACACTTAGCTCCACAGAATGAAGAGCAGTATTATGCGTAGCATAAGTCAGGTTTATACTATTAATAGGAGGCAAATCTTCATACACCGAACCGAAGTATTCGGCAAATAGCTCACAAATACCAGGGCCATCAGAACAAGTGCAACTATTGTAGGACATAGTATTAGGAACCGTACCGTGAACATTTTTACTACTAACAAATTTCCAAAATGCTTTCGTATTTACATGCAGAGAGTCTTCCGTAGTTGATATCATTTTACTATAGCACTCGTCAATAAGAAGTTTACTTCGCGCACGTAGTCGTGAGAAAACATCATAGTCCCTCGGGTTGCCATACATTTTGAACTTTCTGTGAAACTTAGCTTTTTCTCTAAGGCATTTTTTAAGTGCATTATTGAACCAAAACGGGTAATCAACACATTTATTAGCTGTCAGCGGTGTGTATCGAGCTACAATATTGTTTAAAGTACTATAAAAAGTATCAACGCAAGCATCGACGTCAATCAAAGAGAGAATCTTACACCAGTCAGTATCTAGAAGTTCTACTTTTATTTTATTTAGGTCAGATTTATTAAAATTTAGTCGCTTCACACGTTTAGGCTTAAGAGATTTACTAACACCCGAGATATTGACGTCAGTTACCAGAGGTGGATGATGAACATCAATTTTAATTAAAGGATCCGCACCATAGACTTGTAATACAGGAAGAGTAGTCACCACTAAATCTAGAAATCTATTGTTATGATTAGGTATATTATTAAATTGATGTAAATTGCACATTGCTAACGTATCCAACAATAATTCTGACTTTCGGTCACAAGGATTACTGGGAAACAGTTCAAAAGAATTATTTAATGTTGTCCATGTGATATTGGGAGTATTAAAGTCGCCCAAAATAATGAAATCATTTTTTTCACTAGAATTTAATATATTTTTTTGACAGTTTAAATAAAATGACTCAAGTTCATTGGAAGGAATATCTGGAGGCAAATAACAAACACAAATATTGAGCGTAGGACTATTATGATTATTTGACGGGATGGTAATCCACACATCTTCAACTTTACTCTCCCAAGACCACTTTCTAAAAACTGTAAATTGATTTTTAATGGCAATGAGCACCCCACCACCATCTTTTTTCTGTATAGCAGATTGACAACGATCCCTTCTATAAACATTATAACGTTTGTCAAACACCTCAGAATCAAATACACTATCGTTTAAATTGGTTTCCGTGAGACATATAATGTCATAATCAAAATTAAGGACATTTAAACCAAATTCTACCATTTTTGACCTAATCCTATTAACATTCTGATAATATATTAATACCATTACAACTTACAGAGAAATAAGAACAAAAAGTAGCCAAATATATTAACAAGATGTATTAACCTAAATTAAAACGAATAACATATTTAATTTAGTTTATCGAGCATGCCTAAACTATTGATTTGTACAGCACTGGCGCCATCGTCCTTCCGCACGTAGACGCGGCCATATCTCACCCAGACGTACTTGAAACCCAGGTTCGCGGCGGCTCTGCGCGTCGCAGCGTGCAGCTCTTTCAGCTCAGGCGATAGGTGTTCGGCAACAAATATTCTCTTAGCCTCCCCCACTAGGCCCAAGTGACGAGAGTTGAGCAAGTCAGTTGGATGCGACTTATTGTAGCGATGGGCAGCGGATATAAGTTCATCACGCACACGCGGAGAGGAGAGGGTCACCAGTATATTTCTGGGGCGGTCTGAGGTCGTGTTGAATTTGGCCACTCTGCGGCAGGCATGGATGTCGGAGTCAACAATGGGCTTATTTATAACCTGGCAAAGAGACTTCAGCATAGTTAAAACGTTCTCACTCTTGCCTTCGGGGACTGCCTGGATTTCTAGGTTACGACTGCGGGAGATACTTTCAGCAGAGGCCAGACGAGTATTTAATTTATTCAACTGTGTTTCAAGAAGGGCTTGATTTTTTTCCAATTGCTTGATCGTGTTATTTTGCTCATTAATAGATAATTTAAGATCATGCTGCTCTGCAGATATATAGTCTGTTGTCGCGGAGAAATCATCCTTTAAAGTATCCACAGCAGCCTTTATTTCAGCAGTTACCATCTTTTTGATGTCTTCTCTTAAGACCGCTCTCAGGTTTGACATGTAGGCAGATGACGGAGATAGTTTTTCATCCAAGAGCGCACTGATGGTTTCAATAGTCACCGGCTGAGACAAGTGTGTCGCACCGGCGGCCTTCGGAGAGGTCGAACACGCCCTATTATTACTGACGAAAGCTCGTCCCTGACGCGTTGGAGTGTCATCAGTAATCTTTTTGCGGCTTGTGACATTTCTACATGACGGACATCCGATAGACTCCAGGTCCTTCTGACTTAACTTTTCCCCGGCATTTAAACCTAGACATTGTAGACAGTAGGCAGCCTTGCAGGCATTACAATGTAACACATTATTCTTATTCGTCTCCTGCAGACAACCATGGCACTTCATTGTATTCGGTTCCGACGAAAAAATTTTAAGCGAAGTAAACAGATCGCGCAAGTTGTAATTAAATAAGCACTCAGCGCCGACAAACAACTCGTTCCAGCAAACGCACCACCGCACGCAGATTTCACAGTTCTCACAAGCACACAACGACGAATATCGCTTGCAGCCTGTCGCGCGGTAACAATTCTACCCGTTTGTAAAATGATGACGGAGGAGTTAGTCGACACTTCGATTTATATTTTGGTTCGATAGTTCACAATTCGGCACAAACTTAATTAGCCACACCTTAGGAACACTAATATCAACCAATTTAGAGACTTTGAGTGATGAGAATGTACTAATAACATTAATCTAGAATACTTTTCTTCGGAGCACAATAGCGAACGTCGGTGTTGCCACACATTATATTAATTTGGTTCAGTTCTGCTGATGGGATCCATGAGAAAATGAGGGAACTCCTCGAAATTTGCTAGCACGTAGATGATTTTGGTGTCAATTTCGAGGACTTCAGAGTTACTTATGTACTTCTATAGTAATATTTGGAAACTGTAGCCGAAAAAAAATTTTTAAATAAAAAAATAAAAACCGCCTTCAAACTCCGACAGACTGCGAAGTCGGTGTCAAGTGAACCGACCCAAAGAAATGATAATCATATAGTGAACTTGACATTGACTTCACAGTCTGTCGGAGTTTGAAGGCGGTTTTTATTTATTTATTTAATAGGTAATATTATTAGTATCTGGAGTAATTATTTTGTTATTTTGTCCAATGGATTAGGAATCATCAAGATAATATTGCAAATAAGAAAGCTACATTGTAAGTTTTCTAGAAGAGTGCGGCACCGGCGTTCGTCGCTAGTCGGGGGCGTTTGGACGTCTTCCAAGTCCGTCGGTATGTTGTAACCCACTCTGATTACTCGGTTATCATAAAAATATACCTACTTGAAATTTGTTTTAGGTTGTTTTTTTTCGATCTAGGCCCCATTATTTTTACTGCCAGGAAAAAAACGGTATTTTACTAAGTCTAAGAAAAAAATATTAAGGAAAATCCAGATTTTATGTTGTTGAAGGTAGCGCAGACAAAACAAGACACTTAATTTCTGCGAACAAGAAGATATGAATAAAAATAATGAAGTTATAACAAAACATAAAACGCAAACATTACTCTGGGCTCTGGTAGCGTTCTGTGTAGCCTTATTTAATTTAATATGATATTTTCATAGAAATATCATTAATATGTAAAGTTCATTACTTTTTTTTTGTATTTGCTCATCAAACATAGGTTAGCCGCAGAAAAAAGTCGGGCTTATAAATAGACTAAGTATTATCTAGTACCTACAAACTGGACAGCTGATCCAACTTACCAGCACGAGGACTACTTAGTCTATTGAATTAATTAGACCTACACTAATTAGGGACACTCAAGAAGAGTAGGGTATAGAATAGTTTAGACTTTAGTTACTTAGTTGTTGCTCAACTTGGTTTTATTTATAATCATATGGGATATTTTCATTCTATAAAGGTCAGCAACGTACCTACTTGTGAATCCAATAGAGCTGCTGGTGTTCAGTGTTCACCTCTCGCTTGTCGCTCTACTTACAATATGTTCACAAGCAAAACAACGTCGGTAGGTAAATAATTCACCCCGAAATGTATAAAGGTCATGCATATGAGAGAAATAGAATACGTAGTAGTAAAATGATAAACGTCACGAATATTGTTTGGATATGACAATTAGATTCGCCCGTTGCTTCGGCAAAGTTCCAGCTAAAGATGTTGCGTGGGCTTCCAAAATTGCCGAGTAACCCATTGTTGGGAACTGTGTCGAATAAAAATGAGTCATGTCGTTTCAGATGTGGGTGTTCGGAGTTTCCCTTCAGATTACTTTAGATTTATATTCATTTTCAAATAACCGAAATACGAATGGCCACTTTTAATTACTATAACCAGGCCTCCATCACTCGCCCAAAGCCACGCGTTATATGCCTACCGCTCGGTGTATCGCCCACGATACAACCGACAGAGGGCCGCCGCACGCCCGCCTGACCGTTTGCACCGTACGTTTCCCGCGCTTACTTGTCGAAATACTGAAACCACGTAATTTTTGTGCAGTGAATAGGTGTCAAAGACAAAATAAAAATGAAAAATTTATTAATTTTAATTATTTACGCGATTTAGGATATTTTCAACCATAAAATTTAATAACTGAGAATTAAGAGAAGAAAAATATATATATGTGGATAATTTGATAAAACTCAAACATATTTAATTTTTTTCTGGACCCTTGGAGAATATACATCTCTAAGATCTTAGATTTAAGTTTAAGTTAGGGACTATACATCCCTTCAATGTAATTGTAGTACGTACCTATATGTATATTTTATACATGTAATGTGAATGTTATAACTATGTGTAAATTTTGAAAAAAGGCCTCTGCTTGAGTTTGTTGCGGCGCTTCTTCTCAAGCAATGGGTCTAGGAAGCGCTAGTAAATTCTTTTCTGACGTGTAAAAGTGCCCCTATGTGGCCAATTTGCTGAATAAATGATTGAATTTTGAATTTTGAATTGAATTTGAATTGAATTTTGATAGATAGAAAAATTTGGTTAATTCGCAACATTCGTTTCATTACAATAATCATCATAGGTACAAACCTCGCACATTCGTGCGATGACGCGCTTGACACGTGGGTCGCGCGGCGGGCAACACAATCGCGACTCTTTGTGCGCGTACTTATGGTACATTTCTTCTCGCTGCGAACAGCAGATATTATTATTAAGATTTTGTAGGCTATTAAAGCGTAGGTATTTTCGCTTTTGTACGAGAGTGACGTATCTAGTAACTATTTATTAATCTGTGCTATAACGCTAATATTAGTATTCGTAGCAACCTTATATGGTAAAGTCGGAACTCCACTGCTTCTCTCGCTACGCACGGCTACGCACGCACGCACGCAGTACCTACTTATACGTGGGTCTATTTGTATCTATTGTCCGTTCGTAGCGCGCTCAAGCACGCACTGTTGCGCAAGTACGTATCTACAGATATAGTGAATATGTTCGCAGGTGGTTCCGGCCTAACATTTTTTTATTTACATCTCTGAATTGCTTACGTTAGTTGCGTATATGATCCACACAATACTTGTCAAGCGTTTTTTTTTCATTGCAAATGTCAATAAGAATTGTGCGTTTTGCACAATTCTTATTGCCTTCCTTTAAATTAAAGTCATTAGTTATTATAACATGGAACTGAAAATCTTGTAGGTAAAATGATTCCTTTGAAGTCCTATAAATTTGAACGATGTACGGGCAACTTTATAAAGTTCCCTGTTAATTTGCCAAAAACGATTTAGGTATAATACTTACCATTCCGAGTTACCAACCAGGCACTTTTTAAGTACGATTGTGTTTTAACTTTTAACTCGATTTTTTTATGAAATTACAGATGCCTTACAAAAACAACTTCAACTCATTTCCACGTGCCTTTATTAGTACGAGTAGGTACTAATAAAGGCACGTAATTTCTTAAGCGGTTCCGTTTTCATTTACTCGCTCCATGCGTGGTTAATTTGGACGAAACGTAATTAAATCCGAGCTTTAATCCTTAGGCTGTGAATCCACCTGCGCTGTGTGTGTGGGAGGCAGCTGAATGGAGCGAGGATGCGAGGCAAAGTAAGGTAGGCCATGGCATTACACATTCTTCATACCCCCTTTACAATATTCTTAGCTCTTATCTGTAGTGTGCATTTATAACTTGTTTTGTGTGTACAAAACCTCGCTCTTCTTGATTATCCATCGAATCTATGCTGAGTAGAGTAGATGAAAGAGACTGAGTAGATGTACTTCTTATTATTATTGGCAGTAATTTTATATCTATAACAGCCGGCCGCTTAGATATGATATGTATAGCCTACGCAGCGTGTTGTGAGAAGACCAGAGCGAGATATAATTTACTTATGATTAGTTGTACATATTGTTAGAGATACTTGTATCATCTGTGCACGTTGTGCCGTTGATACCGTAAATCTAGTTGTCTAAAAGAACAATTTAAAAGATTTTGAAAGATTTGAAGTTACTCGTGTTTACAAAGACGTTTTCAGCGGTCGGCAACCCGCGGTTCGCCAGAACTTTGACAACCAACAACCTTTTTAAAAATTTAGAGCATTTTTAACTTGAATATTGGCGGCCCCCGTTTCATCGCTTGTGTGCATTATGGCCCTGCTGCTGACTCCTGACTGAATTGAAACCTGGCGCAAGCGCAACCGTGTGTACCTAAGCACCGTGTGTACGCAGCCTTGGCTTACCTGCAGGTTGTGGTAGAACCACAGCGAGCCGGTGACGGAGATGGCGAACCAGAGGAAGAGCGTGAACACGGAGATGCTGCTGAGGTGCAGGGCGTTCAGCAGCGTCGACAGCACCACGGCCAGCGCATGGCACAGCACGATCGGCAGCGCGCACCGGTCGATGATGTCCCAAGGGACCTCCTGAACAAAGAGTCTAATCAATCAAAGAGTTATTTGACTGATATCACAATTTATTACTACTTTATGACTATAGTATGGAGTGTGGAATGTGTCTTGGTAAGGAGCGCAATCTTATATGGCGAAACAGTTGAAAACGTGTCCAGCGGATTTGATAAGCAACAAAACAAAACACACTCCTCACAACCGTTTTCGCTACGTTTTCGACTCAGCAGCGCCATCTGAAGGCGCTACTGCAGACTATCCGCCTAGGTGGCTTAACTGGAGTGGCGACCGCAGCGTCCCCAATCTACCCGATTTAGTGTCCACTTTTGGAACTATAAAGATTGCGCTTCTTTACTTCAACCCTCCATAGTCTCTAGGAGCCACATCAATGAGGGCCACCATATTCCTGCTCAGTGGTTGGCGCCACTATCTATAAAATGCTCGCTATCAATGACAAAATTTGTCATTTCATATAGGTAATAGTGTCAATGTCACTGTGACATTTGACGTTTCGGACACCTCAGTGCTGCCAATGACTGACCCTCATCGGCTATTTAATTCCTAATGCTGGGCAGGCCTCCTCTCTTCGTGGGGAGTTTGGGCTATGATCCCCACGTGAGCCCAATCAGCATTGGGGTCACTCATCTGTTTTTTCACGATGTTTTCCTAACGCAAACTCTCGGAATTAAACCTAGGTTAGGTACCTCCTCTACATGTTTTTTTCTCTCTGGCGCAGCTCTGTGTGTGGGGTGTCGTTCGGGTATTTCAGTATAAACTTGTTTGATTTATACTAGACTTACTACTCTTCAATATGACAATAAAACACTGAATGTATTTGAAAATATTTGTGAGTTAGCATGGCTGTGACTTAAATTATGTGATTTCATTTATTCATAGGTATGCTATTGCCAGTTGAAGGTTATTTGCATAAAGTAATATAGCACACTCGTGCAGAACGAATGCTTCGAGGTGACAACGACCTCTGAAAGAGAACTTTGAAAGGAAAAGCTTAGGAGTGCATTAATATCATTAATGTTTTTAAATATGCAAAGACCTTAAGAGCAATATTCGGGACGTTGTCCTCACGACCAAGCCGCCGCCTCGAGCGTTAGAATCACTTTATTCGCTGCGAACTAAGCCATCAACGGGCTCACCCCTAAAACTACATCAAACTTAGATTCAAACTAAACTCATCAACATTAATACGTTTGGTAATTTAATAAAATAAGGGATCTGACAGTAGGTAAAAAATTTATTTTTAACAAAAAACCTCTTTACCCTTTCTTATATCTGATATACACCCTGTTCATGTTGATATCCGTTAATTTTAAGAAAACATTCTTTAGGCCTAATTAAGTTAATTTCTCCAAAAAACCAAGGTGCTTGCTAACACCGTTCCTAAAATATTCAAGATTTTAATTTAATAACTTATGTAGGTACTTTAAACTGGTGTAAAATCCATCTAATTATTTGCTTTATATTTATAATCAAGAGTTTCCAAATCTCCTTTGTGTATGACAAGGAAGTGAAAATGATGAGTTCGTTTGATGTTGTGCTATTTAATTTATGTGTCACGTCAATATGAAACTGTGATGGGACCCTATCTCGAACTCATCGCGATAATGTCGTATAAGAATATTCAATACAATCTGTAATTTTTGTATTTATCCGTAATTTACGAAATCATTTCGAATACTCAGAGAATTTGCCCCCAGCTGACAGTAACTTTGGTCTAACTCTAGAGGGCCTTATGCATTAGTTGTCATGGCAATATATATTTATTTTGTATAAAAGGCTAGATTTTTTTTCGACATCAACTTAAATTCATTTACGGTATCGTTTCTGTTAATATTCTAAGTGCTATGCCAAAGTTAACGCATATCAATATAAACATCCTGTATTTAGATTTCATAAACGTTGTAATGTGATATGTACTTTTATTTTCTTTTATATTTACTTTCATTTTTACCTCATTAAACAGGTATCTACTAAACAGAATTGATTTATTCTACTTTCAGAATAACCCTCCCTCGTTGAAGCCATACCTCTCACGAGTCTCACGTCATGAGTTATGGGCGGGACCCACAACAATGACTAACACACACTATTGACGTGGTTAAAGTACGTTTCACTTAATATGGCGAAAATGCACTTAACGTTGGGTTATACAACTCCTTTACTTGATAAATACAAAAGGAGCAGGGGAAAACTGACCGAACTGTAGCACGTGTACTGATTGTTTGGTCACAGTATGCTTTGCGCCTGTCGATAAACCTACGTTATCGTTTTACAACCTATACTTGAAGATAGCAAATAAACAATAGCTATTGGGATGGCCAGGTGCATTTTCGACATATTATATAGCTTGTCAACTTCGTGCCTGACCCATGGGAGTAACAGACGTTCAACAGAGACGGCAGGGGAGCACGTGATATTGATGACGAATGGTGGCGTAGGGGACTCATGATGAATGATTTCATCCTTTCGCTTGACTAAGTTCGAATTGACAGAAAATAATTGTCAAGTATCATGAATATCTCTTTCTTTTTAATTCAATCATAGAGTCACATATGTCACATCTGACGCGAGTAAGTCATATGTGCTCTTTTTGCTATTTTTTGTCGACGGCCAGTATGTTTTGTGCTACGCGCGTGTTTAGTTTCCCCGCAACCCTCGACGTCCCGCTGTCTCGGCCCCCAACGTCTGTCGCACCTGTCTGGGCACGAAGTTGGCGACCTATAAGGGTACCTAACTGACATGTTGGATACCTGCGATTGTGTCTGCGGTGCCTTGATGAGCGAGCCGCGCCGCGCCGAAGGCCGGCGGTGCATGGACGGCGCCGTGAGCGACGCGCGTCGCGTGACGTCCCCCGCTACCATGATCGCCTTATTCTCCCCGCTCACTTAGCACCGTATTCTGTTTCATAGAAACAAATTATAAAGATCAATTGATCGTACCGTAAAATTAAAATTAGAAATTAAACATATTAGTCTGTCTCCTGACCATGGCCGCTGAATCGCGGCCGGAACGACGAGTTAGAATATGTTTAGTGATTTTAATATTGTCGAAATGGACGCTTTTTTCACAGTGATGGTTGAAACGCTGAGGAGATTATTACCCGAATGTCAAGGGGGGTTATGTTTTTCGTGCGTATCTATCTATCTATGTTTTGTAATTTTCTAAATTACCATGCTTTGGCCAAATGGCTGGACCGATTTTGATGATTGAGGTATCATTAGAATCGTCCCGTCAACCCAAATGTTGCTAGAGGGGTCAGATGAAAAAACAAAATGGCGGTTGAATAGTGGAGCCACCTGAAGTGGAAAACGAAAAAAAAAGTACGTTGCATTATACAATATGGGTATCAAAATGAAGAGCTTGTCAAGAGGATTGCGAAAAAGTAAATATTGTTATCATATTTGTCAAAATGGAGCGCATGGGGCCCTTTACTTTTTCACTAAGAGAAAATGCTTGGATAATAGAAACCGTAACAGATAGACATATGCTATCGAAGACTTTTCTGCGCAGCTTTTTGAGGTCTACAATTCTTTCATACATTGTGCATACATGCCATGTCCGGTTTAGCCAGCATAAGTCAAGCAAAAATTTATCGATCAGAAGAGCAACCATCAGTTAACCCTTTGTGTGGAATTTGACGTTTGGTGTTTTTATAATATAATACGGCAAGAAGGGTGATATTTTTCGTAATAATTTCAGCTTAGATTTCCGACATTCGGGTTTTATAGGTTTTTTAATATTTTACTTGTCTGTTACTTACTTTCCAAATACTATGTCAAAGTGCTTTTGTTCTGCACGGCAGTGTAGGTTTTATAATTTGTTCAACAAATTCAAGCTCATTCGTTGATTAGGGTCAAGGAAAACGTTGTGGCGATATTTTACCCGCAGAATCAGCTATCTATTCTAGTTGCCAGATGTCGTGACCCCTATTATCGGGAGAAAAAAACAATTTTTCGGGATTTTGGGACTTCGGTCGGGTGAAACAAAAAAAAACCTAATAAGATTAAAACCAACTTCAAACTTTAATAAAAGTACCTAACTTTTTTAGCCGAAAAAACTTTTTCCTATCAATCAACTGAAGACTTATCAATTTTACGCCGACGCGCACCGGAGAAATGTTTAGCTTGATCACAATTAAGAACTTATGATTATTGTTTTATTAACAGACGCAGTTTTTCGGGAGATTTATTACTTTGTCGGGAGTCGAGAGGCCACAATAAAATTCGGGAGAATCCCGATTGTATAGCTGATTCTGTGGGTAAAATTACCGTCACAACGTTTTTCTTGACCCCGTCTACAGATACATTATACTTGATTACTTCGAATAGGTACGAAAATAGGTAGATTTACTGTAGCCGACAGCGTGGAATCGATGTTAAATATTTCAACACTCCCAACATTTATTGTGAATTATTGTTTCAATGTCAGAAGTATCATTCGAATGGGAAACGTGATACAAAATATTATGTTGTCACGCGGCAGGTGAAACACCTTAATTGAATAGTTAATTATTAAATAGGATAATTACGGAAATAGTAATATTATAGAAATATAAATAGAAAAATATTTATTCAATGACACCGATACAAACATAAGAAACTTAAAATAACTATATACTTTGGTGTCAATGAAATGGCTTCCAACTCAGCATTATGACGGGGCCCTGAGGGCCACGACGCTGGTCTTCCATGGACACAATTGCAGAGATCGCCGATCAACCATTACCATGGTAACGTAATACATACAAGAGTGTAACTTACACATTTTAAACACAGTTTAAGGCGTAAATCACAAGATTATTACATAAAAACAGTCAGAAAATGTACCTAATAAAAATAGAAAATTTTGAAACTGGTATGTTTTACATATGTTGGCACTCCTGTATGTGACATTGATGATGTAATTTTCATTTACCCACTTGTGCAAATAACCTTCTACCGTGTATATATCCAATCAGTGTCTGTTTTACACAAAACGAAACACTCGTAAAGTTAAATTGGAAAATCGGGACATTTCATGCGGGCTTTCCTCATGGACCAACTTCGTATGCACAACTAGTTGTGCCATTAAAAATATGTATTCCTAATGGCACAACTACGCACAAGTGGCACAACTAAGGCACAACTAAGGCTTTCCTCATGGACCAACTTCGAATGCACAACTGGTTGTGCCATAAGGAATATTTTTTCGAAATCCTTCCCATAGGCACCTGGTTTATCAAGGATTTTATTTAGTTCCCAATTACACAACTACCTGGCTTGACAACGCGGCCTTATATCGTAGTTCACCAAATGTAGGTTAGGTTTGTTAGTCATCTATATACGCCCGAAGGGCAAACTACCTAGAAATAGGGGCCCCGCGTAGCGGGGACCCGTCGACCCAGTCACATTCGGATTCGGTCACTTCCCAAGTAACACTAAGAGTTAATTTTGAGTGCTATAAGGGTGGTATTATGGCGGTCACTAACTCTAACAGTGTTAGAAGAGCGCTATAATAGGTGGTATATCGGCGCTATAAGCCGATATAGCACCGATATAGCGCCATTTTGGCATAACTTTTTAGCGCCTTAGGTGCTATAATAGCGCTATAACAGAGTTAGTGGCCACTATCAAGCGCTACAATGGCGCTACAAAAGCGGTCACTAACTCTTAAAGTGCTACAGCGGCGCTACAATAGCAACCACTAACACTTAAAGCGCTACAATGGCGCTACAAGAGCGGTCACTAACTCTTAAAGCGATACAATACTCCATAATTAAAGCTACTATCGCTCTTAGTGCTAGAGTGGCGCTACAATAGCCATTACTAACACTTAAAGCTCTACAACGGCGCTACAACAGCGATTACTAGCTCTGAAAGCGATACAATACTCCAAAATGAACGGCTTAAACTCTTAAAGTGGCGATATATACATAAGGTTATATCGAAGAATATTTTAGTTTGACAGCTTATAGTTTTGTTGCATTTGTAAAGTGTCTTGTGATAATTTAATGGCTGAAAGTGAAGTTAAATTAAGGTACTTTACATGTCGTGAGTGAGCTTGTGATTCCACAGGAAATCAATTGCGCAGGTAAGTTTACTGTGAAATACTATACATATTATTATCAAATTCTGAAAGGGCTTTCATTTTAGTGGCTTTTTGCAGAATCATAACAAATGTATTGGTGTAGAGCATTGTTACAAATATGTAAATATCCGATAAAAATAAGTTTAATGATTCATTTTCTTTATAAAAGAACATCGGCATTCCGTGTCTATGCTATATACTTAAACATTTAACAATTCTATAGGTGATTTGTAATGTTTTGTGTGTAATGTAGATTATTTTATTTATTTATTACTTCAATAGAAATGGCGGACCTGTATGGGCCGCCAAATGAGTGGCTTTTAACTCCTATACCTGCACAAAGGCGCTATAACTCACTCATGGCTCTACAACAGTTCCAGAAATCTCTCTTGTAGCACCCAAAGTGATATAATTGAGTTTTTATCACTTTAAGCGCTATAGAAGTATTTTTAACTCCAAAAGAGTTCGCTAGCACTCTTCTACAACTAAAGCTCTTCTTTAGAGCTTAGGGTGGTAATAATCACTATAGCCTGTAAGGCAGCAGGCTTCAGCTGTATAATAGCGATAACAGGCGCTCTTCTATCGCTGTTATAGACCTGAAGGCGTTAGTAGACACCACTATAGCACTGTTAGGGTTAAAAGCACGAAATTATATCCTTTATAGAACTTAAAGAGTTATATCATGCTAAAAGCGATAGCACTAACTCCGTAACCTGCACAAGAGTGATTGTAGTCGCTGTTATACGAGTTTAAGCTTACTATAACTCTCTTATAGACCCTTTTTACGCTCTTTAGTGGTAGTAAACTCTATTAAGCCTTTTGTATCGCTGTAACAGTTAATGGTGGCTATTGTAGCACCCTTGTAGCCCTTAAGGCTATAAAATAAGCTCTATATGTCGCTAATGTGTTACTTGGGTTACGACCACTTTCCTCTCACGGCCATTTGCTTGGAATGCCCACATCCCCGAATGTTCATGTCGCTCGTACCACCATAATACAAGGAATGTGACTGGGTCGACGGGTCCCCGCTACGCGGGGACCCTATTTCTAGGTAGTTTGCCCTTCGGGCGTATATAGATGACTAACAAACCTAACCTACATTTGGCGAACTACGATATAAGGCCGCATTGTCAAGCCAGGTAGTTGTGTAATTGGGAACTAAATAAAATCCTTGATAAACCAGTTGTGTTTATGGGAAGGATTTCGAAAAAATATTCCTTATGGCACAACCAGTTGTGCATACGAAGTTGGTCCATGAGGAAAGCCTGATTTCATGATCAACGGTATTCCAAAAAGCCAATCAGTATGGAGCCGGGGGCGAATGGTTCGGGTACTTTTATTACGGGAAGCTGCGGAATATCGTTCTCATATTCTACCCGCAGTAGAACTAGGTTTATCGACATATCCCGAAGAATTGAGAACCTTAAATGGCCGTGTGCGGGGCACATTGCTCGCAGGACTAATGGTGGAGCCAGAGAGTTACCGAGTGGCTTCCGCGAACCCGAAGATAAGCAGTTAGTAGGCGGTGGATGCGAGTTGCACAAGACCAGTCTGAGTGGCGCGCCTTGGGGTAGGCCTATGTCCACCAGTGGGCGTCTTTCGGCTGATATGATGATGATAACTCTGTTTGTGCGGTAAGCGGCGATTTATTGAGACGTGTTGAGGAAGTTAGACGAAGTCGTTGGGTACTGTAGAAAAACCTATTTAGACAGGTAGTGCTAATCTTTGATTACTGATCTAGTTTGGGGTGGCTCGTCCAGGTATATATACCACACTCTCACAGATTATCAATCGAGAGTTGATTAATATCCGGCAAGGTGCCTGCTTGTGGGCCCATCTATAGCATAAAAACAATGTACTTAGGCAACATAGTACTGACCGTTTTGTCCGATATGCAACATACATCGTACGAGTATCAATCGCGCTATCAAAAATAAAACACATTTCAGTTAGAAATTCATAGGTTTGATTATGAATTGTATGATCAGGACTTCAGGCGTTTCATTTAACAGCAGTCGGTCGCTGGGAGCCGGTGCGGTCGCAAATAGAAAGTGCATGACCGATGTAAATGTCGCGGCGCGGGGCGGCGTGACCGCCCGGACGGTTATTTTTGCTCGACCTAAAAATGCTTACCGATCTCTTATGAATCCGATAAACTGTAAAAAAATACAAACGCGGCGGAAAACATACCTACCCATGGATACCAAGTTCACGAGACCAGCTGGTAAATATATTATTAAGCTATTACTCATTTCCTCCTATTGGCATTTTTATGTAATTTTTTGAATCAGCTTCCTCAACTTTGATTACATTTCAAAAGGTTAAGGACAGTCGGGGCAAACTAAATTAAATACACTTACAGGATATTTTATATATTTTATTATAATTAAGGGAGGGGGGGTGGGGGGTGCATTTAACACATAGGCGAGTGAACTGTCGTTTTCTATGTACTTTTTGCGCGCTGAATCGAATGAGTATCTGAGAGCTGATCGAATCAATATTTTGCTAGATAAATGTTAAAAGACGTGTTTATATGTTTTTGTAGATCGATTTTAGGTCAACGTTAATGTATCGCATTTTGTTCATAAAGAACTCATGGCTCTAATCTCCGATGAAAGTGGCTGACATCACTGCTTTCACGTTACGGTGCACCATTTCGCTAAGTTTAGCTCGTCACGTAGGTATGACTGTCAACAGTGCTACCTCACAGAACGTCGATACGAGTCGTCATCTTTTAATACTATAATATTGTTATAAATTTTATGCGAAAGTATTTTTTGACAGAGTTAATAGTAATTCAGTTAATCAACTGCTTTTCTGGACGGGCTTTAAGGGTTTTCTGCGGAAGTGTCGAAGTTCGCTGTGGACCATTGGGAACAAATTTAATTAAGTGATATTTTTTCGATTTTCATTATAAAAAACCTCAAACGCTATTCGATAAAGCTTGTTCTACTTTTCAAATATCTGTTTTACTCACATAATTCAACTTAAGAGGTTTCTTAGTCAGTTCAATCAAGGTTAGTTAAGGAGCCGTGGATGCTAAATGTGTAGTTATTCAAGCGTGGGGACCTATTTTTGTACTTTGAAGATATTCATAGTGTAAATGCTGATCTGCCTGTTGGTATTGTTAATTGTAATGGCACACGTATAGAGGTGTACCTGAAGGAGGAAATGATGCTTAAACGTGACAAGGTTTAGCCTATTCGCTGAATAAAAATTATTCGTTTAGTCTGGAGTAAAAAGTACACGAGCGTATCAGATTATTAGAGGGGTTGTTAAATGCCCACTGACAAAACATCCAAATTCTTAATACTTCTTAGGTAATCTGACAATTTGGAGGTGATGCCGGCACGTGGCAGCGTTTTGAAACTGCCGTACACACTCGTCACTACATAAAAACTCACAGATTTTGTGCCTCATATGAGAATCGAGCACATTGGAAAGGCATCTACGGAATTGAAAAATGTGAAACTGGTCGTTCTGACTGTTTTCAAAAAGGTCAGGCTACAGGGCAAACACTTTGCTGTTTTTTTTTATAAAGTGTTTTTCTTTTATTTTTACGCCGAATAAACCATTCTTATTCTTATTCTTAACCCGATCGTCTTTGTTTTAGGCTCAAATTGTAGCTGACTAAATTGTCCAGAGGATTTTTTTCTCAAATATCATTCGTCGTTTCCAAAATATCGAGCTCCAAAATCAAAAATTTGGAAAAAAAAGGTTTTTTTTTCACTATTTCGGCCATAACTTTTTTCGTTTTTTACTTTCTCGAAAAATTCTTTTTTTATTATTACTTATATCTTCAGAACTCTCCGAGATATAAGGGATCACACTTTTTCATGAAATGGGAACCTTATAACTGGAGCGAACGAAAAGACATTTCCAATGTCAAAAGCTGAGATTTGGTAGAGGAAATAAAAAATGCCCAGGAATCTCTCATATCTTACTTAATCTGATGCGCTCTAATAACTCCCAGGCTCCCAGAATATAATATTTTTCATGCAGAAATCAAGCACGATTCATCGTGCTTAAGATTTTTCCGACAAAAAAATCAAACTGTGCCAAAGGAAATGATAGGAGATGAATAGATACCTTCTGTAGAGTAATTTAATTTAGACATGATTTGTTCATAATACTCCACAGCAACACAAATTTTACTTTTGTATTTATAAATGGACGCTTATAATATAAGTGGCGCTGGCTTAAGTCGATTTAGTATATGCTAGCTTTTAGAATATTAAATTATCCTATTTACTTTATTATGCACATAAATTAATAGTAGTTTATGCAACTGATATATAATCAGAAGCCTTAAAACATGAGTGGGGGTCGCTGGCCCTCGTTTCATAATAGGGTCACACGAGTGTTTTAAGGCCTAATTATACAATATAATATACTTTATTGAACACCATTCAAATAATTATATACAATTGCATAGCTACACTACTTTAGCTAAACACATATCATAAGTACTCTAAGATGGGTTCAGAAGCCGTAGGGGAATCTCGTATTTGAGTCTCGATTTTTCTGGCAAAAAGTTATTTGTTCAATCCTGACTGCATTTACGATATCCGGCGAAGTGTTCATCTCGTTCTCGGAGTCACTACTACTCACATTTTGAACTAAAATTTTTTTTTTAAATATCATAGACAGATGAACGAGGTCCCTATTCTCATATCACCCGAGATCAAATATCGTGCGGTTTATTTTAAAAAAACGGCCAAGAAGCGAGTTAAACTCGCGTGGAGAGGCTTCCGATCTTTGATTATTTTCAATGACGTCATTTTCAAACCGTTTCACAGGATAAGCTCTTTTATATTATAGATTTCAAATACCATGGACTTCTTAATAATTTTCCTGTAATCTATAAGTCAATAACTACCCTCCGTATTTTTTTTCAAAATTTTAGGTCCAGTAGTTTCGGAGATAAGGGGGGGGGGGGGGGGATGGTCATTTTTCGCCTATTTTCTTTTAAATAACTCGAAAAGTACTAACCAAAAAAGAAATAAAAAAAATATATTTTTTGAGATCCTCATAAGAAGTACTTTTATTTGATATATCACGCGATATAGTTTGAAAAACTTCATTAATATTATTTCAAATACAGCCCCCAAACATAGGGTCTATGATTAAAATTCATTTATTTTCGTTACACGTCCGTCTTTTGGTCACAAACTTACATATACGTACCAAATTTCGACTTAATCGGTCCAGTAGTTTCGGAGAAAATCGACTGTGACACACGGACCGACAGACACACGAGTGATCCTATAAGGATTCCGTTTTTACCTCTTGAGGTTCGGAACCCTAAAAACATACTGAATTGACGTTTCGTATAGATAACTGTTTTAATATCTATGGATGCTAAAATAGAGACCCACTTGACTTTTGACAGCTGTTCGAAATTTAAACTCATAACCTTACAAAAATCTGTACTGTAATAACATTACAAAAATCTGTACTGTAATAAAATCTGTACTGTAATAACATTACAGTATAGATTTTACACAAGTAAAGTTCTCATAGTAAAATTGGTTTTAATAATGGTGGTCATTTCCTACGGTTTCTGAACGCATTTTAGAGCACTAATGATATGTGCGTAGATAAAAAAATCTTTCAGTTGTAGCATTATTATGAGTTTCTGCAAAGTACCTACTAGATGATTAAAACAGCAAACATTTTATAATTTACCGAGACACTAAATATAACCCTTCATCATAGTATAGTAGTAAGTAATACCTACATATACATAGGTATATATTTAGTTTGTAAGTAAATAATGTAATAGTGTAGTAGGTAAGTATTAATAGTTATTTGTGCAAGAAGAGAGCAAATTGGTTTTTTGCTTCGAGTGCCATGTTTGAGTCCTGACCTAGCGAAAGATTCTAAAGTTGAATCACGAGCGTCTAGCGAGTGATTCTAATTCAGAATCTTGAGCTTAGCGAAGGACTCAAAGGCACGAGAAGTAAAAGAAATTGCTCTCGAGTAGCACATACAATTTTTCACCTCAGTAGCGAGAACACATAAAAGGTAACCTACTTGCAAAGAATACTTACATGACGAAAAATATGAAATAACATTTCTTCTTCACAACTTTCACTAAAACGATTACTTGAATTTCATATTTTAATTTGTTATTTATTTTATTTATTTCTTTATCAATTTTATTTACATAGCTGTATTTAAAAGATTTACTTTAAAGTTAGTTGTCGAAAATTAAGAAGAAAGACGATTTGACATGAAAAAATGGCGACAATTTTCTAAACGTATGTTCGGAAACTAGTACAATGATAAATTTCGAATTTATTCGGTAATATTTGAAAACTTTTAGTTTACTTTAAATTAAAACTTTAGTTTAAAATGAATAAAATATCATAATTATATCAAATATAAGTCATTTTAAAAATTGCAAGATTTTCAGAAGGTAAATCAGCGTATAATTTTAATGTCTAAAAATACACGGCGGTACTGATGCGTTGCGCGTATCCGAACGTTTCTTGTTGAGTTTTTTTTTTTCTACAAAAATAGATTCGCTCTATGACATGCCTAATATAATTCTCTCCCTTTTCTCAAAGAAATGAAAAGAAGAGAGCTAATAAAATCGAGATAGTTCGAATTTTAGTATACGAAGTAGGTACTAGTGCTACCTAGATGCCACAGTATGAAACGACCATTCGCAGTTATCAAACTTAAAAAAAAAGAAAAACGATTTCATTATATTTTAAGAAGTTTTTTATTCGTTTTGTTTTTAAGTAGGTACTTTTATTGGTTTATTATTCTATCTTACTGAATAATTTTGATCTAGAATTGTAAATATATCACATTAAACTAAAACATGACACTGTGGCTGCATGGCTTAGGAACAAACACGATTTTGCTCACTGATTTCTGACAGCAAATTCTACTTGTTCGAGCTGCTGAGGTGATAATTTAATTTATGCCAGTAAAATATTTTGAATTTATATGAAACTCTCCCGTTGCGGACTAACTGATGACAACAATTAGCCGAAGCTAATGGTCTTAAGAGAGCTCAAATTCGGCATGTACGAGTAGGTTCCTTAGGGAATCTTAGAGAGGATAGGAAGGGGGAAGGGATGGGAGTATACAGTTAATGTATACCTACTCGCATACGAAATCCCGAGAAAAACAAAAAAATAGTCTACATACGAGAGATAATCTACTATAGGAAGTCCCACCCCTCCATAATTCAATACTGATACATAATAAGAACGAGAAATCATACGAGAAGATTGGCTTTATTCAACATTAAAATTAGTATAGTGTGACTGACAAATTATATTAGGTAGCTCCATGGAAACAGCCATAGAGTAATACGTCATTCACCCTCCGTTAAGGATGTCTGATAGTCCTTGAGGTAGGCTGGTGAACGCCTAACACGCGTAGAATGCCTGGCTTCTTGCTGGATAGCATCTGTTGGAGTGGGAACCTCTATATCCGTCGGATCAATGTCATTCCCAGAAACAGAATCATTTCCTACATTTGCCTGAGCATCAGACCAGGGTGTATCGTTGTCTTCCGCATCTGAGGATATGCCGTCTTCCTCATTCGAAGGCAGTGGGGCTAAATGCCTATTTGATATGGTGCCTTCTCTACCATCAGAATATCTGACATACGAGTAGTTTGGGTTACTTTGTAGCAGCTGTCCCTCCTCTACGACAGGTTCGAATTTCGAATGACGTACAGCTCTTTTTATAAGGATAGGGCCTGGAGTAGTAAGCCACGCTGACAACGACACCCCATTCGGACTTCTTCTTGCATGGTTGAACATTCTTTCATGTGGAGTGGCATTCGTCGCCGTGCACAACAGTGATCGTATCGAGTGCAGGGCTAGTGGTAAGACTTTCTCCCAATGTATTATATCCATGCTTTTAGATTTCAAGCTTAGTTGGATCGTCCTCCAAAGGGTACCGTTAAGCCTTTCCACTTGGCCGTTGCCTTGTGGATTGTATGGTGTAGTTCTGCTACAAGCAATTCCGAGTGATACCAGATACTGTGTTATTTCTTGAGACATAAAAGATGTACCTCTATCAGAGTGGATGTACATCGGAGTTCCAAAAATGTAGAAGATTTGATTTAGGCAGTCTATAACGGTTGTGGACGTCATGTCTTTACAAGGGAATGCGAAAGGGAATCGGCTAAATTCGTCAATGACAGTAAGTAAGTATTTGTTTTGTGATCTAGATGGCAATGGACCTTTGAAATCAATGTTGAGTCTTTCTAAAGGGGCGGTAGCTTTAATGAGGTGGCCGTTTAATCGAGCATATCGAGGTTTAATTTCGGCACACACCCGGCAATTCGCTGTCATTTGTCGAATGTCATTAATTGAATACGGTAGATTTTTCGACCGCGCCCAGTGATTCATACGGACAATTCCTGGATGGCAAAGATTATCATGTAAAGTTTTTAGATTATCCGTGTCCATATGCGCACAGACTCTTGTCAACGCATCCGCAACTTTGTTTTCTTTACCTGGGCGGTAAATAATGTCGTACTTAAAGCAAGACATCTCTAGCCTCCAACGTTCGATTTTCTCATTCTTTATCTTGCTTGAGTGCGATTGGTTGAACATGAATGAGACTGACTGTTGATCCGTTATCAGCAAGAAATGTCTCCCAATCAGGTAATGACGCCACTTACGTAGAGCTTCAACAATAGCGGCCGCTTCTTTTTCAATGGAGGATTTCCGTCGCTCCGAGTCAGTTAGTGAGCGGGAGAAAAATGCTACAGGCTGGGCGTTTTGAGACAAGGAAGCAGCAAGCGCATTTTCCGACGCATCGGTTTCCACCGTGAACGTAGCTTTTTCATCTATAGCTGAAAGTGATGCCTTTGCGATATCAATTTTTAAGGTGTTAAATATGGTTGTTTGAGATTGTGAAAGAGGGAATGTGCTTACTATGAGAAGTGGCTTGATTTTTTCTGAAAAATTTTGTATCCACCTTGAATAGTGAGCGAAGAGTCCCAGTGCTCGTTTTAGTGCGGCTGCGTTTTGTGGTGCGGGGAGATCGAGAAGCGGTTTCAGTCTGCTTTTGTCTGGCCGGATCGTATTATTATGTATAGTATAGCCGAGAAGATTGATTGATTCCTTGTTGAATACACATTTGTTTTCATTTAGTGTCAGATGATATTTAGCGGCTGCTTCTTTAAACTTGGCCAGGTTCAGATCGTGCTCCTCTTTTGTCGCTCCGCAGACGGTCACGTCATCTAAATAAGCGTATATACCTTTCAGGGCTTCTTTCTCGATGATGTAATTTAAGGCACGCTGGAAGGCCGCGACACCGTTAGTAACCCCAAAGGGTATTCTCGTAAATTGATACAGCTTACCATTTGCTTCAAAAGCCGTGTAAATACGCTCTTTTTGAACAATGGGTATTTGATGATAGGCACTTTTTAGGTCGATTTGACTGAAATGGTTGTATTTAGGCACTTTGGCTACGAGCAACTCTATCTTGGGTAATGGAAAGGCATCCAATTCAGTGTACTTATTTATAGTTCGTGAGTAATCTATGACAAGTCTTTTCTTATGAAATCCTCCTCCTGCAATGAGGACTTGAGCCCGCCAGGGAGAGTTGCTTGGCTCAATGATTCCATCTTCAAGCAGTTTTGTGATTTCTGCGGAAATAAATCTTTCGTCTTCTTCATTGTGATGCCTGGATCGGACTGCGATAGGTTTAGTTGCTGGTGAAAGATTAGTAAATAGGGAAGCTGGAGGCACCGACGCTTCCATGACATTGCATATTCTTAATGGATCTTGGTCTCCTCCAAACGTTAACTCTAGTGATGAATGATTCTTGAGAATATCGTGTCCAATTATCACGTCAGCGCATAGGTTGTTGACGAGTAGTAAATGCTGTTGTATGTATTGATAGTTGTCAAGGCTGATATTTGCACAACAGGAGCCGTGAACGAAGGATGTATGGCTGAGCGAGGCCAGCGTGATAGTTTGGCGGCTAGGTTTTATTTTTAGTTTTAGTATTGCGGCCAAATTACTGTCTATAAAACTTACAGAGCTACCGGTGTCAATTAGAGCTTCTGCTTTGTAGCCATTTAGCGTTATGGGAACTGTAGCCTTCCTTAAACTGCTTGGGGAAGCCGCTGAGATAATCGCTAGCGCCTTATCGTTTTCTGTTTGATCCTCCGTTACAGCGTTGACTCTTTGAGGTTGACCAGATCGACATACGTTCGCGAAGTGTCCTTTTTTTGAGCAGAGTTGGCAGTTCGCATTAGCTGCAGGACATTTTATGCGTTGGTGAACCGTGCCACCACAGAAAAAGCAACGTCGTTTTTGTTGATTTGCTTGATAAAAGGGTGCTGCAGCTATCGCATTATCTGTGCTATTTTCAGTCTGAGAACTCTGGGGTAAGGCGTTAAGATTAAAAGTTGTGCTGTTTGTACTGTTACCAAAAGCTTGATTGTTTCTCTCAGCGTTTTCGAGTGTAATCGCTAGGTTAACTGCTTCGTCGAGAGTCATATTTTATTTTTCTAGCAACCTTTCCCTTATTTTTTGGGAGTGAATACCTGCGATGAACGCCCCACGCATTGACTCGTTTTGATGCACTTCTGCACTAACATCTTTGAAATTACAGTCTTGTGCGAGGAGTTTTAACGCTTGAATATATTCCTTCACAGATTCATCCGTCCTCTGCCTGCGTGTAGTCATCAAGTGTCTAGCAAGTATTTCGTTCATATAAATATTTTGTAAGGTATTCATAGCATCTTCGAATGTCTTACATCCGCGTATGTAGGTAAATATTGTAGGAGACAGATGATTCGCCAATAGCTTGAGCTTCAATGAATCTTTGGTATCCGCGTCGCACTCTTCTGATAAAAAGTTTTCAAACGTATACCTCCAATGCGACCACTTCAAATCTGATGAAGTTGCACCTGGTTCCTCCTCGAACCGTTCCGGGCGAAGATAGCGCGACATATCTTTCGACATATTTGTAGAAGTTAGTAAAATTCAAATTAATATGTTGAATAAATTGATACATAATAAGAACGAGAAACCATACGAGAAGATTGGCTTTATTCAACATTAAAATTAGTATAGTGTGACTGACAAATTATATTAGGTAGCTCCATGGAAACAGCCATAGAGTAATACGTCAAATACTTCCTGCAGTAGATTATCTATAAAACGCTTTTTCATAAAAATCGCTCCTCTACAACGTTACAATGTCTACAAAGACTTGAAAACGATTATAGGAAGTCCGATGTTAATTTTTGGTTGTTTTATTTCATTTGAAACTCTTTGATAGTAGGTAACCTGTTGTCACCCTTCTTCTTTGTTAATTGTATTTACTTGTGTAATTGTTTTTTTGTGTTCAATGAAGTGTATTTGTATGGCATTGTCATGATCCCCCATTAAGAAACCATTGCATAAGATCTCGAATGCGTTGCCTACCCTGAGGCCTAAGATGGAATGCCTCTGTGCCAGAAATTTCACCGGCTGCCTTGACCCCCTACCGGAACACAACAGTGCGAGCACTGCTATTTGGCGGCAGGTTAGCGGGGAAAGACGGTGGTACCAGTACCACCCCGGACAGACCTAGCACTAGACTACCACTAGCAAAATGCCTATACCAATGACATAAAAAAGACTTTTCTCTGCTCTCCATATAGCTAAGTTTGCAGTTCAACTAAATAATTATTTTCTTCAAATATTTATAGACAAAGATCATAAATATAATTTTATCTTAGTTGTATATTCATAAAATCTGACGTTGTTGGTGGATTGTGGTTATTTTACGTGTGTTATATATGAAATTATTGAAGACAAAACGCCGATACATCGCTGTAACACCGAGTTCGGAGTGCATCACTCACTCAGTCACACTACGCCTGGCGGGTGGCAGTGATCCATCTATGTCACACTCACACCTTTTTGTTCCTCAAAAACCCTTGGTGTTCGTTGCTTAGAGAGTCAGCATCAGCTTATCTTACTCACGTATTTATTCAAAACTAGTTGTGCCCGCGACTTCGTCTGCGTGGAATTTAAAATTGCCGGTAACTTTTCTTTCCGACATCCGATGTTAATCAAACATAGCTTATATGTTGCTCCAAATGATGCTCTATCTACCCTTGAAAACTGCATTCAGATCGGTTCAGTAGTTTCGGAGATTAACTCTAACAAACAGACAGAAAAGATTTCTAAAAATCGCTGTTTTGTGGTCTACCATAAATCTTTAGACCCCCCCCCGTTCCTTTTTTTTGAACTTTTCTTTCTATGTACAGACACGCCGGGTTCTGCTCTTTTTTATAGTATAGATTTAGTGCAAGTGAAGAAAAGTATCTACAAGAGGCGGATATCAGTCATTTTAAGTCATTCTAACAAAAGCTTTCATTTCAACATATTTTCAAGTATCTATTTTAGGTACATAGTGTAAATATTTTTACTTTAGAAGCAATTTTTTCATAACCAATACTTATCCAAATTTAAATAAAATAGGATATAAAAATCTTCTATCAAAAACCACATTGTTAAATTTTCAAGAACTTGGAAAAAATATTGCTGACATTAAACTTCAAAATATTTCTATAAAATTAACTTATTTCGGCCTTTACAAATAAAAATGATTTTATCTTAAAATTGTAAACAATTCTTACAAAAGTAGTTAATTTTCCCCTTAATGCCACAGGGTTCATAAGCCCAACCTGAACTGCTTCTTCGATTACCGGTTATGATGTTTTATTTTAATTTTTTTGGGCCAGACTTTTCTTTAATGCAATACCTGAAGTAAATAATTTAATAATAGCTAAGTAGACATATATATAAAAACCGCATATTTTTTAATATAATATTTAGTTTACCTATTTCAAATACAGGTTTTTGAAAGAGGTGGTTATGAAAGAGCCAGCTCTTTCAAAGCCCTTTCTCTCTTAAAAAAAAACATTACCTTCAAAATAACAACAATATCATAACTTCTGTGGATTAGTTTTTACACAGCCGCAAGGCCTAATATCTACACAAACTCAATCTACAATCCATGTTCCTCTATCTGTTCCCAATAAAATACCAAAAAACAACTTAACTGACGCAAAATACTTACTTAATTTTGAGTGCCAAAAACTTTGACTATTGGTCCCGGCGAACTGTCAAATGTTTGTGGGTGGCGGGAAATCAGTATTGCCACTTATAAATAAATTTGCTAATCAAATCGTTCATAAACTACCGAAATAATGCAAGTGGCTCTTTCAAAACCTGACTTCTTCATGCCACGTCTCCCCTACCTATTAACACGATAATTTTAGAATGGCACTCTATGTTATCCATACTATACTATCTATGTTTGACCTATCAACCCGGAGGATAATAACTAGCTACGAGTACTTATAAAAGCCTTTGAAGCCTTCAATCGGGATGGTATAATAACTGTTGATTACAGTTAACCGGAAATTTAACATAGCTCCTTTCTACTACAAACTTCTTTGATATTTAATAGCGTTGCCCTTAGGGCTTATATTTTAAATGAGGCAATCTTGTATTTTATACAGGTCTTGTATTTAGCTATTTTCACCCGAAAATGCTCGGTCGTCCAGGTACTAAACTATAATACGAGTACCTACATCGTAACCTTAATATTTTCGAAAAATAAAAAGTCAATTTTATTAAATTAAAAACTAAAAACCACGTTTTTTATAAGTACAAAGAATCACTAGGTAGTATGAAGTAGACGATAAATAATAATAAAGAATGTTCGCCGTTACATAATTGCAAACAAAGTTCACGTTAATTGTAAACTAGGTAAAAATGTTTCTCCAGCCGCAGCAAGCGGAAAAACATGTATAATTTCTAATTAAAACAGTTTAGTTGAAATGTTTTTTTTTTTCAACACGAAATATAAACTGATCGTAACTAATCCATGCCATGGATTTGTCCATTCCACGTGGGCGAATTTGCGGGCAGAAGCTAGTTATAAATATCGTTAATAGCATTCCCGCGGGAACTATGCATTTTTCCGGGGTAAAAAGTAGCATATATGTTGACCAGTGTTATAAACTACCCCCATACCAATTTTTGTTGCAATCCGTTCAGTAGTTTTGGAGTTAAACCTGGACATGCATACATACAGTCAATTTTTCTAAAAATCATTATTTTGTGTTCCGTATCGTTTATATAGTCCCCTCGGCTTGATGTTTTCTTTTAATTTTCAAGTTTCAGACGCGACTTCTTATTATTAGTATAGTATAGATATAGATGTATCAATTTATATCACGTCAAAAAAAGTTCAAGGGAATCCCGAATTTAACACCCTACAATGTTTATGATAATCTTTTTCGATGAGAATAAAAATGTATAGTGTTTTTTTGCCAAAGCATAGTTCCGGCCTATCGGTATTGATCAATACTAATTTTATCTATGCTCGTAAATAACAGTTTGATGGGTTTCCGCACCATATGTACTCGTACTGACATGTTCTGACCGGGTGTTTTCATAGACTCAATGTTAACAAGCCGGTACCGAGCTTATATAGCGAGTGATTTTGATTTTCTTACGAAGTATTTTTAAACGATTGAAGAAGATAGGCTAAAAATGTGTCATTATATTTATTAATTATTTATGTTGATCAATTCACAACAGCAATTAATTTGGGTCACTTTGTATAGAATTTTAGAAGAAAGTGACCCGAATTCATTGCTGTTGAGTGTAGTATTTACAAATATCAAGAATAAAGACAATGTTTAAATTTCAGTAATATTCTACTGAAAAAAAGAGGTCCTAACTACCCAGTCTTCACTTAAAAATTCTGCTCGCTGAACGCACTGATGTAAATCGTGTTACCACTTGGACGCACTAGTATGGCCACAGATGCACAAATAAGGTAATGAATAACCTTGTTTCACGTACTTCGAGTTAGGGAGTTGTGAACGCGGCTCCTATATGCTGCGCACGCGGCGACGTCGACTCGGGCACTGTACGCGCTCGCCGGCGCCCGCGCCCGCTCCAAATTTAAACACTAACGCATTATTATTTATTACCACATTTTCGCTTAGATTGTAAAATCAGATACTCAGGCCAGAGCGGAATGTTTTTTTGGCAAAACATCGAGCTCTGCATCAATGTCGTCCCATTTTAAAACATTTATGAAACTACTTGAGAGGAAAACATTTTTTCTTTTTTGTAATAGAGTTCGATTGTTTCAATAGGTAGTGTGACGGTTTTTATAATCAATAACATAAAAGTAAGCATTAAACCGGAGCGGTTCGTGAATACATACTGAAAATAATGATGTAAGTAGGTACGCTTTAGTACTTATCCAAACGAAAGTACGTTAAAAGATAATTTACTATAGAAAGTCCCGCCCTTCCACATTTCAAAACTCTTCAATGTAAGTATTTATTATTATTTAAACGAGTTATAATTACAATTGGGCAGTGTTTTTTTTAGGATATAAAAATATTGCTTTTACTTCAAGAACGTATGTGACACCTACCTCTATTTACTACACAAATAACCCCTATCATTTAAGCCTCGCAAAAAAATGTCATTTGGCACTTTTCTGAACTTTACCGAAAGTAAACATGTACTATGTTTACTTTCGGTAAACCGTTCTTATTAACATGTTTGAACTTTGTCTTTTTTAGGGTTCCGAAGTCCACAAGGAACCCTTATAGTTTCGCCATGTCCGTCCGTCCGTCTGTCCGCACTATTGCTCGGAGATGCTGTTCTAGAAAGCTGTAATTTGGCATGAATATACATATTAGTTACACTTTTTATAGGGTACCTCTCCTACTCGTACAGTGGGAATGTATTTTTTTTTCTTTCGTTCTCCATGGTGCGGCATATTGTTGAATAGGTCTTAAAAAAATATTGTGGGTTTGTTAAAACCATTTTTTGCTTAAGTGATGCGTTTGTGAAATATTAAGCTTTAAAGTGCTATTTTTTGTTAGAGTCACGTGTCCCCCCTCCCCCTGCCAGCTAAATGGTGGTATTTGGATGGCTGAAAAAAATCACGGTGGTGGCATATATAACGTAGTTGAAAGGTATCACAGCTAAGTCGGCTGTACAAACTTACGAGTCATAGTCGACCAACTTATGAAATGATAAAAAAACCACTGATATTTCTCGGGCGGCAGGGGCGTCGGGCGGGCACGTGATACCATAGGCTAGCTAGAAGCTAATAAGTGTTAGAATGTTACTGTGGACATCGTCAACTTCGGAACCCTATACTTTGCGCGTGACCCGACACGCACTTGGCCGGTTTTTTTTTCCTCATTACAAATGGCTTTTTTGTTGTGGCGGCTACCCAAATATCAATGTGACATCTGGTATTTAAAAACAGGATATTTAAAACTGAAGCATCGGCAAACAGTTCTCTAAGAATTTTACGACTGACGATACGGTAGGGGCGTGCAGTAAAATTGCACTTTCCATCTCAATGTTTACGTATTTTGTAACTCCATAAAACATGTTTACCTTTACTTAATAAAATTTATATTAAAAGGCACAACTGACGTCACCAAAAACATCCAAAGCATTTACAAAACCGATACCTCTATTAGCAACAAGCGCTTAAAATGAGTTTACAATTCGGATTGTTGTTTATGAGCGGACTATTTGCATACAGTGTGGATGCTCGCCTCGGATATATATATACCTACTTATGTACAGATAGTTGGTTTCACCACGACAATAGTGTTTTTACAAAGTTATTCATCTTAGGAAAATCGTGATTAAATGCGCATTATCGTGAATTGAGATTATTTTATCAAGCATTTTGGAATTGCAGTATCCATTTGTCAGTTTATTTAAACTGACCAATTTCTGGTCCCACATTGACCAAATTGAGCTGTACTTCAAATATAACAAGATTATTTATAGTTTACTGAGTTTTACTTGGTTTTACAGACACTTTTTGAACATACTTACCTTGCTAATCTTGTGTACTTTAGAGGTTCTTAGATACGTACTCTATAGCATTGAATTCTGGGAAATGACAAAACTATTACACAAATCCTTGTACCTAATATGGTTCCTAAAGTGTGTTTCAACTGCGAGGAGCGCGAACCACGAAGTCCTTTTCACTCGCAAATCGCAACATCTGTTAACCACACACTTGATGCGGTGAAATTAGTGCCATAAAGGCATTCCATCTTCTTCGCGGGATTAATAGTGGTAGGGCCTGGTGATAGGTCCGTCCGGGGTGGCTAGGTTAGTATCTAGGGTGGTATCAACCACCGTCTTTCCCCGCTAACCTGCCGCCAAATAACAGTGCTCGCACTTTTGTGTTCCGATAGGGGGTAGGATTTTGGTGTCCGTGGGCCGCAGTGACCGCTTACCATCAGCTGAGCTGTGCGCTAGTTTGCCTATACCTACCAATGCCATAAAAAACAACGGAAACGTGTACGAAATCTTATGATTTCTTGTCTATGGGCCGCAGTGGGCGCTTACCATCGGGCGGCCGCTGTGTGCTCGTTGGCCAACGAATACAAAATAAGAACATTCACTTCCACTGTTAAAACATTGCGTGTGATCATCCACCGAACACGGCGATGAAATAAAATCCTCAAACAAAGCATTCCATTCCATCGCACATTCAGTCGTTTCGTAAAAATATAACTCCACTTTTAACGAAGTAAATTCCAACACAAGTGTAACCTAGCCAGAATTGAAAGCATACGTATTTTATTGTGTCAGGTTCCAGGGAATATCCCAACATATTATCTCCATGATATTATGGGTGAATTTTCAACAAGAGTTTTTTGCATGTCCCATGCTTGCAAAAAAAAAGCTATGCTATATTCCAAAAAGAAAAAAATATGGTTGTATTCTTTGCCATCATTTATGATGAGGCAAAGCCTTTAATTAATGATAATGAGCTATTAATACGCAAAAAAAAAATGAAAGTCCGAAAATGCACGATTAGCATAGCTGTGCGGTATGTCACACGCGTAGTTTCGCTCAGACAAATGAATACAACTTTTTCTGTGATTGTCGTAATACATTTCTGTAGAAAGGTTTTAAAAGGGCTCTTCCTGGCGTATATTATATAGCAGAAAACCATGCAGAAATCTCATAATTTAAAAATACAGAGATCGGAATGTGTTTGTCCCGCGCGCGAACGACTTTTAATGACTCGCAAATACCTTGAAGACATACTAGTTCGCGTTCGATTACCGATCGCAGTGGACCCGTAGTCTTTGCTGTAATTTAGAAAAATAGGATAGTTCGTGACACGATATTTTTGGTCAGCCTTCAAGGTAATTTGTGTGGCCAGTAAATATTGCATATGCAACTCTTTTACAATGATGTCTATTTAAGTGTTTTATAGTTAAGATTATCGAGAATCAATATTCCTATCGTCATTTACCTAAAGCTTATGGTTTCGACAAAAAAAAAATTAATGCACTTTTGCTGTAATTTGGGTGGCGTAATTTGTGTGGCGTAATTTGTGTGCCACTTTCATCATCATCATCATCATCATTTCAGCCGATAGACGTCCACTGCTGGACATAGGCCTCCCCCAAGGCGCGCCACTCAGACCGGTCCTGTGCCACTCGCATCCACCGCGTCCCCGCGACCTTTACAAGGTCGTCACTCCATCTTGTTGGAGGCCTACCGACAGCTCGTCTACCGGTTCGCGGACGCCACTCCAGGACTTGCTACGCGTGTGTCTTGCGTGTGCCACTTTAGTCCACACAAATTACAATCGCGCCACACAAATTACATTTTAGGTTTTATTTCGACAGTATGAGCGTTGTATATGGTTAATTATATTTGTTATCTTTAAAAAACAACATAAATACAATAACAGTACGTTCTATTGTATACTCTATTGAATTAGCCAGTAGAAACGCATTTTGATTTTTAATATTTTTTTCATTTACACCATATGTCCGATTTTTTCAAGAAATATCGTGTGCTGTTTTTATGAATGCAAACAAATCGAAAAGTCAAAAAAAAAGTTAGTTTTATTTAGCAAATTCATGTCACTAAAGTTAAAAATGTAATTTGTGTGGCGCGTTTGTAATTTGTGTGCAATGAAAATTTTCGGCAGGGAATTGTAGCTAAACTATTCATTACAAAAGTGTGCCTCTTTTTGCATTTTGTTCATACTTCCAATTTCTACTGTAATCCGTTATCAAAATTATAAAATAAGAGAAAAAAATGCGCCACGAAAATTACCAAAATACGTCGTGTTCAAAAATTCACCCTTAAATATTATGAGAAAGCTTACAAACGGCCTATAGGAATTCAGCCCAATCCAATTTGACATTTATTCAACGCGTAGTGTTGACTAACGCCCGGTTCCTATATCCAAACAACGCCTCGTTTTGCCTACGGACGGTTAAAATTTGACAGATTCTCTATGGAACAAATGTCAAAAATCAACCGTCCGTAGGCAAAACGAGGCGTTTCGTGGATATAGGAACCGGGCCTAACTGAACAATCCAAAACTTCAAAGGGGAAATTTCCTGTGAATACACATGTCGTAGAGTAGAAATAATATTACGTTGTAAGAAGGCTCAGTTGATCAACATTCAAATAAACTCGGGAAGTGGTCCTATGAGATCAACGTGTATACATTATTTACACAGAAGGGTCCTTCCTAGTAGGTAACGATTAGATACTTCGTTATTTTGTTGGGCAGATTGCTGTTATCATTTTCAGTTGAAGAAGATTGAACGATGTGGGTGATAAAAAAATCGTTAAGCGACACAATATTAGTTGTGAATCGTAGGTATTATTTATGATCCAAATGATCCAATCATGAAAGAATGAACGCTGTGGATGTACGCTGTTATGCAACAGGTCGCAATTTATGTTCTCCATCGTTTTCCATGTTGTTCGCCGATTTTTTTTTCAATTTCATTTCTAATCTATGTCCTCAGTGACGTTGCTACTTGCTATTTTCTTGAGTGCATCGTATTTGGTTCTGAAAACAATATCTATGACATTCCCAAATATAGCTTTTATGAAGAACATCTTCTCTGTCACAATAACAGTTCGTCAAACATTGTATGATTCAAATCGATAAAATTAATTACTGTATTGAATTCGATACCAAGTTTATTGTGAATAACGAGCTCTATTTGTTGCTTACAGAACGTTGATGAGCGATGTATATTTGCTTGTTTTGTATATATACTATCCATACTAATAATCATAAATGCGAAAGTGGGCTCTGTCTGTCCGTCTGGTTGTTTGTCTTTCTGTTACCTCTTCACGCTCAAACCGCTGGACCGATTTACATAAAAAAATAATATAGGACTTAGGCTAGTTTATATCCTGGAAACCTGGTTGGTGCTCGCGGAAACGCGACATCCGAATTCCACTCGTGTAAATCTCGGGCAAAAGCTTATTAGCTTCATTACATAACATTCGTGTTTATCAAATACCAGGAAACTGGGTTCAGTACAAGTTTAATTAACAAGTTCGATAGACCACAACACGACCTTGTCATAAATTTCCATGTAAGCGGATTTTAAAACTAGATGCTGACTGAAAATTGATTTCTGTGCAACCAGAAATGAATTAATATTTAATTTTCGTTTCAAAGCCAACATCTTCGGACACATTGTCGCTTTAAAACAAATCCATATTGAATATTATGATAGCGAAAGTAACTCTGTCTGTCTACCTCTTTGTTATCACTTCACGATAGTCACGATTAAACCACTGGACGGATTTAGATGTAATTTGGTATGGTAATGACATAAGTTACTTTTTATCCACGTAAAACACGTAGCTGCTACGGTACGCTACAACCGAACTTCATGCATACATATGTACTTATGTCCGGATTTAACTCGAAAACTAATGGTCGGATTGCAACGAAATTTGGAATAGGGGTAGTTTATAGCACTGGTCAACATATAGGCTAGTTTTTATCCCGAAAAAACGTATAGTTCCTGCGGGGAAGCTATTACCGAGTTCCACGAGGACGAAGTCGCAGGCAGAAGATAGTGTTCTATTAAGATAATTATAAATTACTTTTTGAGTGCAGAATTAATGCTTTTGCACTTTATTACAACATTTAAACTTGGTTATTTTGATTGTATTAAATATAAGTTGGTCATTTTGACTGTATTAAATTAAATATAGCTGCAGATTCACAGCAAACTCTTTGAAAAACTCTGTAAGTATTATATTTTTCATCACACTTGCTCTAAAACGGTGGCAGGCAAAGCAGTCTTTAAGGCCCAGATTATGACCACGCGGGCTTTCAAAATTTCTTATAAGCCCACGGGCCGTAATGTATTTGTTTTCAATTGATTACTTCGAAATATTACAAATTAAATAGTAAAAATACATAATGGCGGCACCATTGTCAGTGGCCAGTACGAAATGAATATTTAAAAATAAACAAAAAAGGTTTGTTCGGGATGCCGATTAACCTACAGGCACAAGTTCACAGTTCATCCTAGTGAATATTTCCTGTATTTTCCTCACACGTGTGATGAAAAACATTGTGTGTGGGCGTTATAGGAATTGCAGTCTCGAGCCCTTTTAAAGCCCTCTACCTTCCGTTTCGCGCTTATAAATGCTCTCGACGACAATTCTTCGCTTACCGCTCTTAATACACAATGTACTATTATACCTCAGTGTAATGATCGAGCGGGTGTCACATTGAGACCGCGGTTCTTTAATGATATTGTTTTATTCAAGAACTATCGTAATGCGTTAGCTAAACTGAAAGCTAGCATTATACATATACCTACAAAAGGGGCGACGACACCTCGATGCCACTGATATTCAATCAAGCTTTTTCGACTCGGACTGAAAAAAAACACAACATTAAAATAAAATGTAGTTATTATCACTTAGCAATAATGTAGCATTTTAACGGTAACATAACTTTTCGAATCGATCCACTCAGTTTTTACGTTTATCCATTAGATACAGAAAAATAAAATCTTTCTTCTTTATAATATTATTGGGTATATACCCGTATATACCTACCTAATACTCGTAGGTAACCTACTCTTATTTGAGAAACTAAACCGGTTTTGTAACCGATACTACATTTATGTCCGGACACTAGCCCACAAGTTCACGTTCAAATGGGTAATACTAGGAAGGAAGACAAGCATACAACTATTGAATATTTTCCATTTTCTCGTCCAAAGTGTCTTTACGTATAAAATTAATTATTACTTTTATAGTACTTAAAACAAATTTTTGGTTGGATTGATTAATATTCTTATTAATAGTCTTATTAATCGATGAACGCCGGTTGCGCGCGCGAAAAAACATGACGCAATAGTAACGTTACGGGTCTAGCGAGAGCGAGGAACAAGCGATAAAGAAGCACAATCGGCCTAAGCGTGACGTTAAAGTGAACTCAGAGGTGCGAGCCGGATTCGAACCCCCAACCCTCTGCATGAGAGGTGGTAGGTCAAACCATGACGCTACTACGGCGAGATACCATGGTAAAGATATATGACACCCGACAAAGTGACATAGATCGGCCGCAGTGGAGAAGCAACGATCAAAACCGTGGGCGCAGACGCACCGCTGTGCGCCAGTCTAATTCCGCGCGCGCACGATTGAAATCGTGCCAGCCATCTCAAAATAATTCTAGCTTTGTACTGATTAGACTATATCAACCATCAACAGGTGAATGGTATTCGAACATCTAAGGATGATGTCTATGTATAAAGTACCTATATTTAGTTAAAACATTGAAAGATGTTTTAAAGACAAAACAAGTATACTTAGGGCACCCCTTACAAACTAACATCAGAGCTTGTCTACTAACAACAATCCAGGCTGCATAGCATTGACGCGTTCTAACTACTATTAAGTAAACATAAATTAGCGGGTTAAAAAAAAATACAAACATTACGATGCGTTACGTGAATGTAAATGTATCTTAAAAATAACAATCATATTAAAACATTTAAAGATGATTTAAAGACAAAAAAAGTTACTTAGGGCATCCCCAACAAACAAATTAGTCCTATAATCCTGCCTTATGCGACTTTCGGTTATATAACTGTCGTATAGAAGTAACTTAACAACTAAAACGTTGTATAACCGTAATTCATACAACGAAGGTCCTTTAAATTAGTTGAGTAAACGTTTTTACGACTCTTTATGCGACGTCGTATAATGGGGCCAGAATATAAGATATGTAAACGTTTATACGACTCTTTATGCAACGTCGTATAATGGTGCCAGAATATAAGATATTTAAACGTTTATACGACTGTATTGTGCAACGTCGCATAATGGTGCCAGTGTACAGGTTGTGCAAACGTTTATACAACTGATTGGTACAACGTTGTACAAACGTTAGATAAAAGGGTTTGGGAACTTTAATCGGACCTAAAAGTTATATAAAGGTCCTACAGGCACTTATTTATATATGTATGTATTTCTCTATATAAGTATTTATATCGTTGTCTAGCACCCATAGTACAAGCTATGCTTAGTTTGGGGCTAGGTCAATATGTGTGAAATGTCCCAAGATATTTATTTATTTATTTATTTAGAATAAACTACCATTGTGTCAACTACAACTTTGTCCAAAAAATGGTTCCGTATATATTTTATTTTTAGCAAAAGGATTGTTAATAAAGGTTTTATTTTGCAAAATACATTGCAAGCATAGTGACATATATCTTGCTGCTTATTATGTTTACTAGCTTTTGCCCACGACTTCGCCCGCGTGGAATTCAGTTATCGCGTTCCCGCGGGAACTATGCGTTTTTCCGGGATAAGAATTAGCATATGTCCTTTCCCGGGACCCTACTATCTGCATATCAAATTTCATCGCAATCGGTGCAGCGGTTGAAGCGTGAAGAGGTAACAGACAGACAGACAGACAGACAGACATAGTTACTTTCGCATTTATAAAATTACTAGCTTCTGCCCGCGACTTCGCCCGCGTGGAATTCGGTTATCGCGCTCCCGCGGGAACCATGCGCTTTTCCGGGATAAAAAGTAGCCTATATCCTTTCCCGGGACCCTAACTATCTGCATATCAAATTTCATCGCAATCGGTCCAGCGGTTGAAGCGTGAAGAGGTAACAGACGGACAGACAGACAGACAGACAGAGTTACTTTCGCATTTATAATATTACTAGCTTCTGCCCGCGGCTTCGCCCGCGTGGAATTTGGTTATCGCGTTCCCGCGGGAATTCCTTGTAGGGATAAGCTCGCCTTTGTACATGTGTCTCTTCTCTGTATTGATAATTGTATTTGTGTTTGTTTTTTTTCTGTACAATAAAGTGTTACTTACTTACTTACTTACTTACTTACTATGCGTTTTCCGGGATAAAAAGTAGCCTATGTCCTTTCCCGGGACCCCAACTATCTTCATGCCAAATTTCATCTCAATCGATCCAGCGGTTGAAGCGTGAAGAGGTAACAGACAGACAGACAGACAGACAGAGTTACTTTCGCATTTATAATATTAGTATGGATAGCTTCTGCCCGCGACTTCGCCCGCGTGGAATTCGGTTATCGCGCTCCCGCGGGAACTATCCATTTTTCCGAGATAAACTATCTCCATGCCAAATTTGATCTCAATCGGTCCAGCGGTAGAAGCCTAAAGAGGTAACAGACAGACAGACAGACAGAGTTACTTTCGCATTTATAATATTACTAGCTTCTGCCCGCGACTACGCTCGCGTGGAACTCGGTTATCGCGTTCCCGCGGGAACTATGCGTTTTTCAGGGATGAAAAGTAGCCTATGTCCTTTCCCGGGACCCCAACTATCTTCTTGCCAAATTTCATCTCAATCGGTCCAGCGATTGAAGCGTGACGAGGTAACAGACAGACAGACAGACAGACAGACAGACAGACAGACAGAGTTACTTTCGTATTTATAATATTAATATGGATATGGATTACTAGCTTCTTCCCGCGACTTCGCCCGCGTGGAATTCGGTTATCGCGCTCCCGCGGGAACTATGCGTTTTTCCGGGATAAAATGTAGCCTATGTCCTTTCCCGGGACCCTAACTATTTGCATACCAAATTTCATCGCAATCGGTCTAGCGGTTGAAGCGTGAAGAGGTAACAGACAGACAGACAGACTTACTTTCGTATTTATAATAATTTAGTATGGATTATCTCACAGAACCCTAAAAGCGTTTATCATGGCCGACCATTGGTTTCACAAATCACAATTATGCGACGTTTTAGTCCGAAAACAGTCGTATAGAAGTCCCATTGTAACTTAGACAAGATGGCTGTAATTTTAGTATGAAAACAAAATGTAAATAATTTTGTACAAAGACTGAAATTCAAAGAATTCGAGGGGGGCGCAAAGATTTGGACAAGAACACACCTATATATTGTCATAAAACTAAAAGTCCCATAAGAAATAGGTGCACTGAACACATTTCTCTCACACTTTTTTCGCGTCATTGTGAATTTCTTCTGAGTAAAATTCTTATTAGAATTACAAGTTACAAACTTATCTTTAAAATTCCACAATGCTCATATGACATATCAGTCAGGAACGACAAATGTGTACCATAAAAGTCGCTATTAAACCCTTATGCGACATTTCAGTTACCTTGTAACGTCTATACAACTGTTATGGAACCACTAAAGTCCCATAACAGTCCGGATATAACCATTACCGGACTGAATGGGTTCTTGCCGGACTTTTATACAACTTCTATGTAACGAAAAAGTCGTATAATTTGGGCCTTTTTCGCGTTTAGTAAACGTTGGCAACTACGTTTATACGACCAACTTTGTGTACCAAACGGAATGAACAACGTTCTTGCAACTCTTATACAACGTTATTTTGTTAGTTGGGTCCTTTGCATATAAGTACTAACATTGGAGCTTGTATCTAACAACAATCAAGGCTACATAGCATTTTACGCGTTCTATGTACTAGTAACTAGTACCTAAACATAAATTAGCGGGTTTTTAAAAGAATGATTTTTCAAACATTACCATGCCACACCAGGTGCAGGCGTTGCGTTACATGCATATGTAAATGTATATCTTCTATCTTCTATATATATAAAACAAGAAACTGACTGACTGACTGACTGACTGACTGATCGATCAACGCAGAGCCGAAACTACTGGTCGTACAGAGCTGAAATTTGGCATGTAGGTCCGTTGGGGAACATAGGGGAGCACTAAGAGAGTATTTTTGGAAATCCCCCCTTTAAGGGGGTAAAAAGGGAGTTGAAAGTTTGTATGAAACTTCTAAACCGCTAGACCTACAAACATGAAATTTAACAAAACGGGTTATTTGACTACGTATGTGAGCACTAAGAAAGTATTTTTGGAAATTCCCCCCCTAAGGGGGTAAAATGGGGGTTGAAAGTTTATATGAAACTTCTAAACCACTAATCTTAAAAATGTGAAACTTGGCAGGGAAGTTCCTTTTATAACATACTACTACTACTACTACAGCCTATTTGCGTCCCACTGCTGGGCACAGGCCTCCTCTCATCACGAGAGGGTTTGGGCTATAGTCCCCACGCGGGCCCAATGCGGATTGGGGACTTCACACACATCTTTGAATGACTTCGCAGATGCATGCAGGTTTCCTCACGATGTTTTCCTTCACCTTTATAACATAAGTGAACGTTAATAAAGGATTTTTGGAAATTCTCCCCTTTAAGAGGGTAAAACGGGGCTTGAAAGTTTGTATGTAACTTCTAAACCGCTAGACCTACAAACATGAAATTCGGCAAAAAGGTTTCAATTATGACATAAATGAGCACCTACAAAGGATATTTGAAAGCCCCCCCTTATAGGGGTAAAAAGGGGGTTAAAAGTTTGTCTGTAACTTATCTTATATAACCACTGGGCCTAGAAACATGAAATTTGGTAGAAGAATTTATGACATAAATGAGCTCTAACAGATATTTTTTGGAAAATGCCCTTTTATAGGGGCAAAAAGGGGATTAAAAGTTTGTATGTATCTTCTAAACTACTAAGCCTAGAAAAAATAACTTTGTCAGAAAAGTTTCTCTTATGATGCATGTGAGTAATTAATCAGAAAGTATTTATGTGATTTCCCCCTTAAAGGGATTAAAGAGAGCTCAAAATTGAGAGAGCTCAAACGCAATTTTATGGAAAACGCTGCATAATCCCTTTAGGTGATAACAAAATAAAGTATGGATGGAGGAATTGTTCCTATATAAAACCGGCCAAGTGCGTGTCGGGCCACGCGCAAATTATAGGGTTCCAAAGTTGAGGATGCCGACAGTACCTTTCTAAGACTTATTAGCATCTAGCTAGCCTGTTGTATGACGTGCCCGCCCGACGCCCCTGCCGCTCGAGAAAAATCATCATTATAAGTTGGTCGACTATTACTCGTAAGTTTGTACAGCCTACTTAGCTCTGATAGTTTTCCTTTCAACTACGTTATATATGCCACAACCGTGATTTTTTTCAGCCATCCAAATACCACCATTTAGCTGGCAAGGGGGGGGGACACGTGACTCTAACAAAAAATAGCACTTTAAAGCTTAATATTTCACAAACGCATCACTTAATCAAAAAATGGTTTTAACAAACCCACAATATTTTTTTAAGACCTATTCAACGATATGCCGCACCATGGGGTACGCAAGAAAAAAAAATTACATCCCCACTTTACGAGTAGGGGAGGTACCCTATAAAAAAATATATTTCAAAATTTTATTGTACCACTTTGTCAGCGTAACTAGTATGCATATTCATGCCAAATTACAGCTCTCTAGGCCTAAGCATCTCCGAGCAATAGTGCGGACAGACGGACGGACTGACGGACATGGCGAAACTATAAGGGTTCCTAGTGGACTTCGGAACCCTAAAAATGGTCCCACATAATATGTTATTGGGAAAGCTATTTAGAGGGATACAGTATTAATCTTTATCAATTCAAATAGGATCAATTGAAATCACCTCAAGCATTTCATGTACTTTATGATTGCCATTTACACCATGCAATTTAAATGAAAATATCTTACGAGTTATCGAAAAGAAAATGAATTCAGCGCGTACTTAGCTGACCCGCAGCGGCCTTGTGGTTGGTTGGCCATCCGTTTGCGATGCTTATTACGACCAGTAGTTTTTCAATACGAGTTCAATAAGAGTGGCGCGCACAATCGATTTCCGGGGAAGGAAACCGGCTACGTGTTTATCCCGGAAGAACGCTTAGATCCCGCGGGAACGCTATAACCGAATTCCACGCGGACGAAGTCGCGGGCAAAAGCTAGTTATTTAATAACTCGTTTTTTGAAAAAATAGTATATCCGACAGCAAACAAACTTTTGATGTCACATTATATATTTTTGTAATCCGTTCATTAAACCCTTTATTTTGATACCCCACTCGACAGGGTTTGACAGAAAATATTTTTGGAAACGTTTAAAATGCCTCCAAACTTCTGCCATTTCTTTTTTGTAATTTTGATATAGTACCCAGTGGCTCTCTCACAATAAAACGAATCTAACGACACCTCGCATGCTAAAATCCATCGAGCCATTTAGGCTACAGTGCGTGCCAAAGAAATATATACATACATACACTTGAAAAACATAATCCTCCTTCTAGCGCAGTCGGGTAAAAATAACTACCTATCATATTTTCACAGAGCAAAACCGTTCTGGACGTCATAACAGCAGAAATGTATTTAGAAATAGTAAGGGGGTAAAAAATTTGAATAATTGAATCACAATGGACATCGTCTAGTCTAGACCCTCGGGCAGCTACTTTTGGCGCTTAAATAAGAAAAGAAAATGACATTGTCCAGTTCAACTATCTATTTCTATGCTAGGTATATATAGTGATAAAGCCGTGGTGGCCTAGTGGTTCGACCTACCGCCTCTCATGCAGAGGGTCGGGGGTTAGATTCCGGCTCGCACCTCTAAGTTTACTTATCTGCGAAATTCAATTTCAATTTGAATTCACCACTGAGCTTTTCGGTGAAGAAAAAACATCGTGAGGAAACCTGCATGCATCTGCGAAGTATAATTCTAAGATGTGTGTCAAGTCCCCAATCCGCATTGGGCCCGCGTGGGGACTATAGCCCAAAACCTCTCGTGATGAAAGGAGGCCTGTGCCCAGCAGTGGGACGCAAATAGGCGGTAGGTAGTAGAAGTATATACTGTCCGCCAACTTTATCATAAGTGGAAATGATACGCTGACGTACAAAACGATAATGATTTGGTCAAATAGGCCCAGTTCCTTCCTACGTCCATAAAACGCCTCGTATTGGCTACAGACGGTTAAAATTTGTGATTTGCTCCATAGATAATTCACACTAAACTTTGTAATTCCCTCCCTGCGTTTGTGTTCCCCAGGCCCTATAATCGTGATGTATTCAAGTCTAGAGTGAATAGGTAAGTATCTTCTGGGTGAGCGTGATCCACCTTAGACCCTATATCATCACTTTACATCAGATGTGATCAGGATCAAACGCAAGCCCATTTATAATACAAAATAGTATATTTTGATGCAACTGCGAAAAGTTTCATTTTATCACGAGTCTTTAGTTATGTTGGCGCAAGCGAAAGCGAGCGTTAACATTAGGGACGAGTGAAAATGACGATTTCGCACGTCTCTCAAAAGACATTTTTTATTACATTTGCGAAAAAAAAAACAACAACAAACTGGACCAAGTTCTAAAAAAAAGCTCTAGTGCGTAAAAACAACTTTACACGTGAACACTGCCTGTCAAAAAACAAAAGGCGCTCGTTCGGAAATGACGAACTTCTAGCACGCTAAAGGTATCGAAATGATTACTTTTTGAGCAACTGAATTTAAAAAAAGTGAGGCGTTTTGAGCTGAGCACCGGTCCATCGAGAGTAAAAATACTTACCAGCCGTAGCAAAAACGAGGCGTTTTTGTAGATATAGGAACCCGGCCTTTAACTGATATAATAATTTTACTATTATTAGGTAGCACAGAAATACCAATGTTTCGAATGCCTATTGATTATATTCGTTGGGACGGAAAATTCAAGGTTCCTGACGTCTTTTAGAAACATCGATCACAACGATTGCTTCAAATATATTTTAATTGTGCATAATAAATCCAACACCCACTTGGCACTGACCTTATCATCCTGACAGTAAATCTAGAACGCCTTTGGAGAATGACTCACCGCTAATTAATACTATTTAATAATACGTAATACAATGCACCGAATAGGTTAAGGTTCATACTTTAACAACAGTATCTGGGCGAACGACCTTTGCTGGGGTGAAAATACATAACTAAAAATGAATTTCAAAATTCGAGTGAAAAAAGCTAGATCGATTTGTCACCCCCGAAAACACTTAGGCTAGGTATATACCAAAATTTCATTGAAAACGAGCCGTTTTCAATAATGTATTTACTTCCCTTACTCTATAAAATGTAAATTACTTATGATCTGTATCTACAACGCAATAGCTTTATTGTTAACCATGACTATGTATTATCTCGTGGCATGATAAAATAATTGAATCCGCTGTCTCCTACACTCTACTGACATTCTCAATTTTACGTTTATTTGCTGAAAATTTAGTTTCAAAGGCCAAATTCAATATAATTTGAATGGCAATTGGCATGTAAGCAATTCTGAAGTTAATCTGCGTGTAAAACAGATCCATTGATGATTTTAACCAGATGAATATGTATAAAGGGGATTACCACTATCTATTTAATCTATTAAGATTTGGTTATTAATTTAGTAATCCAGTAGTTGGCTGTAAAGCTCATTGCCATGTTGTTACATGCTGCCAGAATTGTACATACACTTCTAATCACTGACTACGCCATGTCATGAATACGTTATACGTTACGTACGTAGCGAACACGGTAACAAATTTCAATTGATTTGGTGTCAACCACGGCGTCAGGATTTAGATTAACATCTTAAATAACATGCTGTTTTAACGAAAACCATAATTCGCAAATGTAAACTAGAACCATTTTCAGGGTTCCGAAGTCCACAAGGAACCCTTATAGTTTCGCCATGTCCGTCCGTCCGTCCGTCTGTCCGCACTATTGCTCGGAGATGCTTAGTTCCAGAAAGCTGTAATTTGGCATGAATATACGTATTAGTTACGCTGACAAAGTGGTATAATAAAATTTTGAAATATTTTTTTTATAGGGTAAGTAGGTACCTCCCCTACTCGTAAAGTGGGGATGTAATTTTTTTTTCTTGCGTACCCCATGATGCGGAATGTCGTTGAATAGGTCTTAAAAAATATTGTGGATTTGTTAAAACCATGTTTTGATTAAGTGATGCGTTTGTGAAATATTAAGCTTTAAAGTGCTATTTTTGTTAGAGTCACGTGTCCCCCCCCCTGCCAGCTAAATGGTGGTATTTGGATGGCTGAAAAAAAACAGGGTTATGGCATATATAACGTAGTTGAAAGGAAAACTATCACAGCTAAGTAGGCTGTACAAACTTACGAGTCATAGTCGACCAACTTATGAAATGATTAAAAAAAACAATGATTTTTCTCGAGCGGCAGGGGCGTCGGGCGGGCACGTCATACCACAGGCTAGCTAGATGCTAATAAGTCTTAGAAAGGTACTGTGGGCATCGTCAACTTCGGAACCCTATACTTTGCGCGTGGCCCGACATGCACTTGGCCGGTTTTTTTGTTTTAATTATGACTAGGTAAATTATTTGCCAATATAGGTAGGCACGTCTTTTACATGTACAGATGTAGAATTACCTAAAAAAACCGGCCAAGTGCGTGTCGGGCCACGCGCAAATTATAGGGTTCCGAAGTTGACGATGCCCACAGTACCTTTCTAAGACTTATTAGCATCTAGCTAGCCTGTGGTATGACGTGCCCGCCCGACGCCCCTGCCGCTCGAGAAAAATCATTGGTTTTTTAATCATTTCATAAGTCGACTAATGACTCGTAAATTTGTACAGCCTACTTAGCTGTGATAGTTTTCCTTTCAACTACGTTATATACGCCACAACCGTGATTTTTTTCAGCCATCCAAATACCACCATTTAGCTGGCAGGGGGGGGGACACGTGACTCTAACAAAAAATAGCAGTTTAAAGCTTAATATTTGACAAACGCATCACTTAATCGAAAAATGGTTTTAACAAACCCACAATATTTTTTCAAGACCTATTCAACGATATGCCACAACATGGGGTACGCAAGAAAAAAAAATTACATCCCCGCTTTACCAGTAGGGGAGGTACCCTATAAAAAAATATATTTCAAAATTTTATTGTACCACTTTGTCACCGTAACTAATATGTATATTCATGCCAAATTACAGCTTTCTAGAACTAAGCATCTCCGAGCAATAGTGCGGACAGACGGACGGACATGGCGAAACTATAAGGGTTCCTAGTGGACTTCGGAACCCTAAAAACCGGCCAAGAAGCGAGTTAAACTCGCGCGGAGAGGGTTCCGACCATTGATTATTTTATATAAGCTCTTTTATATGATAGATTTCAAATACCATAATAATTAATAATTTTCCTGTAATCTATAGGTCAATTAACTATCCTCCGTATTTTTTACAAAATTTTAGGTCCAGTCCAGTGGTTTTGGAGATAAGGAGGGGGAATGGTCATTTTTCGCCTATTTTCTTAAATAACTCGAGAAGTATTGACCAAAAAAGAAATGAAAAAAATAAGAACATAAGAAGTACTTTCATATGATATGTCACACGATATAGTTTGAAAAACTTCATTAATACGAGGGCGGGATGATAAGTAACTAGCCACTGCTATTTAAAAAGTTAAAATTTAAAAAAAATATGTGTCATTTTTAAATTCGTATCGCTGGCCACTTGTGTTCTAAATTTGAATTTGGTGGCGTGAAAAATTTATAGATTTTTTGTCATTTGAAAATATATTTCGTCAACTGTTTTCAAAATGGATAAAATTAAACAAAGAGCGGTGATAAAGTTTCTTCATATGAAGGGCATGAAGGGGAAAGATATCTATGACGAGTTAAATAATGTTTTGAGTGAATGTGCTCCTTCTTATGCCACAGTAAAAGACGGGGTGGCTGAGTTTAAACGCGGTCGTATATGTGTCCAAGATGAAGCCCGCCCCGGACGTCCAAAAAGCGTCACGACTCCGGAAATGGTCGTGAAAGTACAGGATATGGTTTTAGCAGATCGACGATTGAAGTTATCTGAAATAGCTGACACTACAGGTATATCAACAGAATGGGTACATCATATCCTAAGTGAGGAATTAAATATGAAATAGTTATTTGTTATGCAAGGCTGCAAAGTTGTTGTTTGCTGTGAGTGCGTGATTGAGACCCGAGTGAACGAAGGATTCTAGGGTTGAACCACGAGCGAAGCGAGTGGTTCAAATATAGAATCCTGAGTGTAACGAGGGTTTCAAGGCACGAGACAGCAAACGACTTTGCTGCTGAGCGCAACACAAAATTTTTCACCTCACGCGCGATTTTTCGGGAAGAAGACTTAGTCCGGCGTCGCGTACAGTTTGTGCTAACTCTGGAGGAGTTAAATTCGTATCTTCATCGCTAGAATCGCTCATATTTTCTTTATTACTTCGTATAGGTATTCTAAATTACAAAACCAGCAATCTAAAACTTTTTTTTTCCGGAGGTTGCGTTCCAAATCACTCCTACTCGTACTTCAAGATTCAATTATTCATTGAATACAGTTAAAATATACAGATATTTAAGTGTTTTTGTGATAAAACATAGTGAAATAATGAAATACATCTGAAACGAAAATATAATTTTATTAATGATGATATTAAGTAAATTGAACCTTTATTTTAATACAACTCTCACGACGAATTGCGTTTCAGAACGTATCGTAGTTTTTTTATTGTGACAGTGGCCTCATGCGTCGTTCAAATTTCAAAAACACTTTCCACGCTAGCGGATAAAAACAACTTTTGCGCTCGGATATCAAGCTGCAAAACAACCACTTTCGAGCCAGTGAGGTGAAAAAGTTATCGGCCCGTTGGATGCCGCGATTGCTTACGCACAATCAAAAAAGGATTCGAGTGCAAAACTCAAAAGAATGTCTGGACCGTTTTCAGAGTAATAAGGCCGATTTTTTACGTCGATTTGTAACAACAAATGAAACATGGGTTCATCATTACACGCCAGAATCAAAAATTCAATCAAAACAGTCGACTCAATCGGGATGCCCGGCTCCAAAAAAAGCCATGGCTGTAAAGTCGGCTGGAAAATTGATGGCTTCCGTCTTTTGGGATGCAGATAGGATCTTGATGATAGATTCCTTCCTAAAGGTCAAACAATTAATGGAGAATACTACGCTAATCTTCTAGATAAGTTTCATCAATGTATTCAGCAAAAACGACCAGGTTTGGCGAAAAAAAAAACATCTTCCACCAAGACAACCCTAGGGTTCACACATGTGTTAAAGCTATGGCAAAAATCAACGAATTGAAGTATGATTTGCTGCCCCATCCACCTTATTCGCCTGATCTAGCGCCATCAGACTTCCACTTATTCCCTAAGCTCAAAACTTTTTTGGGCGGACAGAAATTTGCCACAAATGATGAAGTCATAGCCGCTGTAGAGGAGTATTTTGCAGGCCTCGAAAGAAATCATTTTATGGAAGGCATTACTGCTTTAGAACGAAGATGGAATAAGTGCGTAGAGGTTCACGGAGACTATGTCGAAAAATGAAATTAATTTTATCACGGAAAGTTAAGCGTTTTGTTATTAAATACTTATCATCCCGCCCTCGTATATTTCAAATTTAGCCCTCAAAAACAGAGTATCTGTTTAAAATTCATTTATTTTCGTTACACGTCCGCCTTTGGGTCACAAACTTACATATACATACGTACCAAATTTCAAAGGTCCTGTAGTTTCGGAGAAAATTGACTGTGACAGACGGACGGACAGACACACGAGTGATCCTATAAGGGTTCCGTTTTTACCTCTTGAGGTTCGGAACTGTTGGATCGGGTAATGCCGGCGAGAATAAGAAATACTTTTTAATTTATTCCAAAGCTCGCATGATGTTTTGCATCCTTTTACGAGTATCTGTTTCAGTTCTGACGGCGAAATCAGCAACAATAATTCAGAACGCGCCAGTAAAACTTTTTGAATAAATTGCATGTTCGCTGTATCGTCGCTATCAGGTTCGGTTATTTCACCACTTACGTAGTCCCACAGTCCATTTTTAATTAGCACTGCTTGAGCCTGAAGTTACCATGTGTCATAGTTTTCTTTTGTTAGCGCCTCGATTCGATTGTACGCTGCCGCAGTATTCATTGTCGTATTTTCTCGCCGAACCAACCACGCTCTGCTACCAATTGTTGGATCGGGTAATGCCGGCGAGAATAAGAAATACTTTATTTCCACTGAACATTTGTTTCATTTTAATATCAGTATCAATACAGAATTGGAATACAATTAGTTTCTTTTCTTTGACACAAGACCAGTGACAGACAGACGATTCGATCATAGATTATAGCTGATGTGCCATTACAACAGGAACCCTAAAAACTATAGATAATCTGTGCACAAGTTTGTATTTGTATCTATTTCTGTGGCCATATACTTTGATCCTTATTAGGGTTCCGTACCTCAAAAGGAAAAAACGGAACCCTTATAGGATCACTTTGTTGTCCGTCTGTCCGTCCGTCTGTCAAGACCCTTTTTCTCAGGAACGCGTGGAGGTATGAAGCTGAAATTTATATCAATTACTCAGGTCTACTGTCCCTTGAAGCTGTGAAAAAATCAAACTTCTAAGCCAACGCAATCAAAAGATACAGCCGTTTATGCCGCAAATTTTCGACACTTGCAAGGGAATCAAAACCTACAGGGTGCTTCCCGTGAACTCAGAATCTTGAAATTTGGTACGAAGCAACGTCTTATAGCATAGATAAAGGAAAAATTACGAAAACCATAAATTTTTAGTTACATCACATAATATATTTTTTTTTAATAATTTTAACCTTACTACCCATTTCCTCATAAACGCGTAGAGGTATTAAATTGAAATTCATACCAAATACTCAGGTCTATAATACCTTTAAGCTGTAACAAAATAAAACTTCTATGTCAACGCAATCAAAAGAAACAGCAATTTAAGCTGCATATTTTGAAACTCGCAAGTACTCGCAAGGGAATCAAAACCTAAAGGGTACTTCCAGTCGACCTAGAATCTTGAAATTTGGCATGAAGCAACGTTTTATAGCACACATAAAGGAAAAATTCCGAAAACCTTAAATTTTTAGTTACATTACAAAATATATATTTTTTAAGATCTTTGTCTTAAATTTATGCTACTCCATCTTTCCCCATTGTAATGTTATGAATTTCATTTTGCAATAAAAATACCATAGTTATGACTCGATTGTCGTAAAGAACGAACTTTGTAAACCTTACAGGTTTGTACGGAACCCTCGGTGCGCGAGTCCGACTCGCACTTGGCCGGTTTTTTTTTTAATAACCTATCATCATCATCATCATTTCAGCAGAAAGACGTCCACTGCTGGACATAGGCCTCCCCCAAGGTTCGCCACTCAGACCGGTCCTGTGCTACTTACTTCCACCGGTTTCCCGCGACCTTCACGAGGTCGTCGCTCCATCTTGTTGGAGGCCTACCGACAGCTCGTCTCCCGGTTCGCGGGCGCCACTCGAGAACTTTCCGGCCCCATCGGCCATCAGTCCTGCGAGCAATGTGCCCCGCCCACTGCCACTTAAGGCTCGCAATTCTTCGGGCTATGTCGGTGACCCTAGTTCTACTGCGGATATCCTCATTTCTGATTCTATCACGCAGAGAAACCCCGAGCATAGCCCTCTCCATTGCCCACTGAGTGACTTTGAGCCATCTTATGAGGCTCATCGTAAGCGCCCACGTCTCGGAACCGGAAAGTCATCACTGGCAACACACACTGGTCGAAGACTTTCGACTTGAGACACTGCGGTAATTTGGACGAAAAGACACTGCGAAGCTTCCCAGCCGAGTCGGATTCGACGATTGACCTCTTTCTCGAAGTTGGACCTACCTAACTGGACTGTTTGTCCCAGGTATACATAATGGTCAACAACTACGAGCGCAGAGCCTCCGATTATTACGGGAGTTGGCACAACATGGACATTAGACATAATTTTCGTCTTGTCCATGTTCATTTTAAGACCAACTCGATCGGAAACTCTGCTGAGGTCAGCGAGCATAATACTGAGGTCCTCCATGGTCTCAGCCATGACTACAATATCGTCGGCAAATCGAAGGTGAGAGATGTACTCGCCATTAACATTGATGGCTCCTTTCCAGTCCAGCACCTTGAAAGCATCCTCCAATGCAGCGGTGAACAGCTTCGGAGAGATCACGTCTCCTTGTCTGACTCCCCGCCGTAGTGGAATAGGCTTCGTGGTCTGGTCCTGTAGTCGGACGGACATGGTAGCATTTTCGTACAAACACTTCAACACTTCGATGTACCGGTAGTCAACTTGGCACCTCTGGAGAGACTGCAGCACAGCCCAAGTCTCGATCGAATCGAAGGCTTTCTCGTAGTCCACAAATGCAAGGCAAAGGGGGAGGTTATACTCTTCGGTCTTCTGTACAACCTGCCGCAACGCATGTATGTGGTCTACGGTACTATAGCCCTTTCGGAAACCGGCTTGTTCGGGAGGCTGGAATTCGTCAAACCTGCGAGCGAGACGGTTCGTAATGACTCTCGAAAACAGCTTGTAAACATGGCTCAGAAGTGAGATGGGTCTATAATTCTTCAACAAGGTGTTATCACCTTTTTTAAAGAAGAGCACCACTTCATGAAGGGAGAACGCCGCGGTTCCATGCTCGCGGCGTTCTCCCTTCATGAATGACGGAATTAAACAGCGTCTGAAGGGCCTTAAGGACTGGTTTACCACCCGCCTTCAGAGTTCGGCTGTAATTCCGTCGTCACCAGGGACTTTGCCGTTCTTAAGCTGTTTGAGAGCCATACTAATCTCGTACAGGCTGACGTCCGGGATATCTTCAGTATAGTGTCGGGTTAATCTAGCTCTAGAGTCTTTAGCTGGATCAGCGATGGGTGTTCGGATTGTCGTGTACAACTGTCCGTAGAACTTCTCGACTTCTCCCAACAGCTCCGGTTTGGATGAGACGATCCTGCCGTCTTCGGTCTTCAGCTTTGTCAATTGGCTTTGGCCAATAGACAGATCTTTGGCAAACACCTTCGAGCCTCTGTTACGCTCAATAGCCTTTTCAATACTGTTAGTATTGAATCGGCGTACATCACGCTTCAGAGACTTCGAGATCCGTCCATTGAGCTGCCGATAAATGACAAGCGTCACCTGAAGACTGCAGAATCATTTTACGTCTCACCTCCATGAGCTTAAGGGTTGGGTCTGAGATTTTCTGGGTTCTTAAACGGCGGGTCTTGAAGAACTTAGACCCACCCAACCGTATGAACAGCTTCCACAAACCCGTCGTTATAATCGTCCATGTCGCTTTCTAGGCATGCAAAACGGTTATGGAGTTCGAGCTGAAAGCTCTCGGGGTTTTGGAGCTGGGCCGGTGCCGGGCGGAGCGTAGACTTTATCAGTCGAGATCTCTCAAGCTTTACTTGGATATTCAATGTGCCTCGTACCATACGGTGATCGCTCCCGGACTTAACCGAATTGATCACTGAGACATCATCAAATATCTGCTTCCTCGTCGACATGATAAAGTCTATCTCATTCCTCGTTACACCATCAGGGCTCATCCAGGTCCACTTTCTGTGCTCACGTTTCTTGAAGAAGGAGTTCATCATATAGAGTCCCTCCTTCTCCATGAAACCAGCCAATAGGTGGCCCCGGTGATTCCTGCGCCCTACTCCAAATTGCCCCACTCTCAGCTCTTCACCGTCTTGTTTGTCTAGTTTCGCGTTGAAGTCCCCCATAACAACTGTGAAGTGAGTTCTGGAGCTATGCATGGCTCTGGAAATGTCCTCATACATAGCCTCCACCTCATCGTCGGAGTGCGTCGAGGTCGGAGCGTAAACCTGTATAACCTTCAACGAATATCTTTGTGTTATTCTGAGTACCAGGCACGCTACCCTGATCGACACACTCTCGATCTCCACCACATTGTTTGCGAGGGACTTGTGGACGATAAACCCGACACCTCCCTGGGACTGTTGGTCGCCCTCCCGGAAATAGAACAGGTTACCGGACTTCAGGGTTATTATGTCCTCCCCCTCTCTCCGGACTTCTGATAACCCTATGATTCCCCAACGTAACCTGCTCAATTTTTCCTCCAGTTCTAGTATCTTTTCGTCAGTCCGCAGCGTACGGCAGTTGTATGTTGCCAGGGCCAAGGGTCGTCGGTTTTGGTAGCCGGGTCTCTGTCGGAGATTAACTTTAGCACCCCCTGCCCCGCCGTTACCGTGGCCGCTACCGGAACCAGGAATAGCGGGGCCGCCGGGGACCGGGGGTCTGGGCATTGGTTGTGGCACTTTCTTGGTCCCAAGTATATAGATCCCTTGGGGGGGATTGCCATAGTCGCCACGCTTGGCCGGCGGGTTGGCGACCGCAGTTTGATGAAGGTAGTTCTCGGAGGACGCTGCTGCCCATCCTCCGGTTTATCCCTTAGTCGCCTCTTACGACACCCACGGGAAGAGAGGGGGTGGTGCAATTCTTTGCCGGCACTACACGGTTCCCTAATAACCTATGTTTTTTGTTATTTCAATTCAATGTTACTTGTAAAAGATTTTTTCAATTAATTTTAATTAACTACGGAAACTCGTATTCACATTTTAAAATTAAACAACTTTTATATATGGTAGGTCTTACTCGTGTTTACTGTTGCATATCTGCTTAGAAGTTCATAAAAATTAAATGTTAAAGACATGCCATAGTTTAAAACTATTGACGATGATGAAGTTCAACAGTCTTAAGCCCGGGTCACAACGAATGCGTCTGCGGCTCGCCTCCATCTGTATAGCATTCGTTCTAGTGAGACCTATCACACCGCTTGCGAGCCGTGCCGCAAGTCCAAGTCAAGTTTTCTTTTGATTTCCAAATCTCAGTAAAGCTTTCTCCTCCTGAAACAATTTTCCTAACGGCAAACAGAGAATTCCTTGTATTTCCTTGACTTTGAAATCCATCTTTATTTGCCTTTCAGATATAATGGTCAATCGATATGCTGGTATCCGTGTATAAAACAGATTGAGAATATATGTACTATCTTATACATACTTCCCGCGGCTTACGGCTACCTACGCTTTCCCTGGCCAAGGTTCATCGAACCGATGGGTTACTTTGTTTAGATTTCATTTTGAAATTGATATCACGTACTAACAGTTATACATCGTCCATAGAGTAAACAAAAATACAGTATATCTTATAGGTACTACCTACAGTATGCGTAGGTAGGTACAATAATAAAATATTGATATCAGAAGAATGTAAATTTATGTTTCCATTGCACAAAAAACGGTAAACCTAAGTAATTTACGGATAGCATCAAAATATTACTGCAAATAGGTAGGTGTTTCTGCCGCATCGTCGAAATTGTCAAAGTTATAGTAAATTGATAACAACAAACGACGTTTTTATAATAGGGTCAATTCATTACGGCTCTCTGATCCTGCTAGGGGCATGTAGGTCTCGTGTAGTCAATTATTCGTGCCCATCAGCTAAGATAGGATTTTTGGAAATTCATCATCATCACAACAGCCTATTTACGGCCCACTGCTGGGCACAGGCCTCTTCTCATCACGAGAGGGTTTGGGCTATAGTCCCCACGCGGGCCCAGTGCAGATTGGGGACTTCACACACATCCTTGAATTATTTCGCAGATGCATGCAGGTTTCCTAACGATGTTTTCCTTCACCGAAAAGCGCAGTGGTAACTTCAAATTGAACTTCGCACATAAATAATTTCAGAGGTGAGAGCCGGATTTGAACCCTCGACCCTCTGCATGAGAGGCGGTAGGTCAAACAACTAGACTACCACGGTTTCTTAACCTCACGGCTCACCTGTAACTACTAATTCATAATGTGCTTGCTATGTACGCATGTTAGATTGTCATATTGGAAATAAACCAATTATACATTTATTTGTACAAATACGAAAGTAACTCTCTTCGTCTGTCTACCTCTTTAAGCTAAGACCGACCGATAGTTCGAGTCCCGGGGAAAGAAATAAGCTACTTTTTATCCCGAAAACCCGTATAGTTCTTGCGGGAACGCTATCACCAATTTCCACACGGATAAGGTCGCGACTCGCGGGCTAGGTAATCGGGCGGAAACTAATAATTTATTTATATGTATAGGTGAATTTAAAATTCGTGGAAATGTCGGTGATATCTGTGATGACTTTGTTTTAGCTATTTTTCACCCGAGCAAAGCTCAATCGCCCAAGTACTTGCTCGTTTAATAGTAGGTATAGGATATAATTAAGCTTAACCGTGAACACGTGAATATGTAAGTATATTTTATTCCCCACACGTTATATGCCGAGCGAGTCTATGTCACCCTCGTTAAGAAAAGGTTGTCTCGATACCTACCTGTAGTCCACGCAAAAATCAACTAGGTATCTCGATTTTTATCGATTTGCCATCCTAATCAAATCTGTGTTCAACTTTTCTAGAAATAACAATATATAATTTTGCAAATATTCGTACTTCTTTGTGATTAAAGTATCGGATTTTGAAACGCCATTCTACGATAAAATCCAGCAACGCAAATGTAATTATTTTTGGAGTAATATGAGTGATAGGATAAGGAATAGTGTGATAAGGGAGCGGTGAGGTGTGAAAGAGGATGTAGTGACAATATTAAAAGTAAAAACTTTTTAAAAAACAAGCTTTTATTTCAATGCGCTAAAAATAATAAATAAACTTTTCCTTAAAAACTTTTAGTATCAATAAGTTGATAACGTCATTTCCTACGAAATTTATTATGATATAAAAGCTTGTTGCGAGCTTTACCTGTGTTTTTCAAAATCAAATATGAGTAGGTTACTTAGTTCTCGCGACAAGCTTTTATAACATAATAAATTTCGTAGGAAATAACGCTATCAACTTATTAATACTAATAAAATATATTTTTTTAAGGAAAAGTTTATTTTATTATTTTTAGCGCATTGAAATAAAAGCTTTTTTTTTAATTTAGTTCAAATTTATTTTTTACTTTTTAGTTATCGCTGGATAGATTTCGCAGTCTTATTTACCTCATTCAACGCATCATTGTTGCTAGGTATCTAACCCGCTATCTTGGGTGCTCCGCCATGTTGAATTTAGAATGATTTACCCTCCATGGGTTGAAGTAAATTAGCGCAATCTTATTTGGCGAAACAGATGAAAACGTGTCCGGCGGATTTGATAAGCAACAAAACAAAACACACTCTCCTCACAACCGTTTTCGCCTCAGCAGCGCCATCTGAAGGCGCTCCTGCAGACTATCCGCCTAGGTGGCTTGACTGGAGTGACGACCGCAGCGCCCCCAACCTACCCGATTTGGTGTCCACCTTTGGAACTATGAAGATTACGCTCCTTACCAAGACACATTCCACACTCCATAGTCACATGGCTAACCATGTATTGTCTTCCAAACTAAACGTGTATACAAAATTTCAGGTCAATCGGGTGAAGATATCTGCTTCAAAATTGAGTTGTAAGATTCCACCCGAACAAGCATACATACATACATTGCAAGTTAAATAAAAGCTTTTAAAAATAGAAAAAGGTATGCTGTATTAGTTTGCTCCTATGGAAAGGATGAATGAGAGAAGACTGACAAAAAGTATTTATGTGGCTAGTGTGAACGGAGTTGTTTTCTAGGATCAAATTCAAGACATCCAATTAAAGGCCTTAGGCCTCAGGTTAAAAGTAGTCTTAACCGACGAGCATGTATGCGGAACAGGATGAAAGTTGAAGAAGCGAGAGAAGTATGTAAGAGTCGTAGCAAATGGAAGGAAGTGGTCTCTGCCTACCCTATGGGAAAAATGCGTGATATTATATGTATGTATGTAGCACAGAACATAGATCGAGATAGAATGCTAAAGTTTACCTACCGCGCGTGGAAAAAAGTAGACATTATGTCCACTTTGCCATCAAAAAAAGAAAATGACTAAGTGTGCCGTAATTAACTGTACAAACAACACCAGCGTTGGTGGAGTTGGTCATCAGGGTGTTACCTATCATCGGTAAGTACTTTCTGTCTTGGAATATCTGTTATTTTTGTGAAAACGATTTATTTTGTAGCTCTTTATTAGTTTTACCAAATTAGTAGCGAATGCCTTGTGTCCAATGCTCGTTTTCCATTGCGGCTTTAATCTGTTGCGCCAAACTTGCGCATATTGAAAACCAGCAATGTAAAAGTAGTCAAGCCAAACTCTCGAGGCGTCGACCAACCGCGTTCCAGGCCGATTTCTCATTATTCTGTCAATAGTGATACCTGCTAATTTCAATGCCGATTTCATAATCGATTAAAATCAGACAGAAAAATGATAATAAAAATGCATATTATAATGTAGCTATAAAACGTGGTAATAAGTGAACAGCTAGTATTATCAGAAATACTTGAATATACCTACTACTATGAATGGAGTTACACGATCAGTATTTCATTTATCTATTGTTATTACTAGCTTTTATTTAGTTTCACATGTCCCGATGTTTGTTTGATTAGTTTGTTTGTCTGTCTGTAATCAAATCTTGCAAGTTGCATTTGATGTCAACTTCAACAATATTTGTTACGGAACAGTTAAGTATTGCACCCTTAATGACAAGTTTGTATTCAGCGCGCGAACATTAATTAGTTCGAAAGTGAGTTAGAAAGAGATAGAGAGATGTTGTCAAATCCTCCATTGAAGCTATGCATATGAACAATCATAAAGTTTCTGGGTATTATTAGTAAATAAAAACCAACTTGCCTAAATTACGTCATCGTGATATCGTAAAACACTAGTAACAACTACCGCGGTACCAAGGCATTGTACTTTAATTTAAAAAGACTCGTTTTAATAATAAGTGTAAGTGTTAAAACATTTTAAAACTATTTCGTATTATTCTGTGGAAACGAATTATCATTTTTCTGTCGTGTTTTATCGATATGTAAATCGATTAAAAATGCTAAAGATCTTAAATCGTTTAGCTTGACAATCGATGCTGTTAAATCGGAGTCGCGCATTTTTTGTTGTCCATCACTAAATTACTCTCGTGACGTCATCGTAGCGACGCAAAATGTTACACGCTTAGTTCCCATACAAATGGACGAACAACCGTACTCTATAGTATCTGTTATCTCTGTGGTATGTAGTATCACACGGCGGACACGGCCTATAAAAGCACGATTTCGAACGCAATTCGAATGAAGTGTCAATGTTGCGTTGCGTGCAAGGACGTCTGTGTGCGTGTGAGGACGTCTGTACACTTGTAAATGTGTGTGTACCACTACGCGGGCCAATGATTCTCTTTATCTCCGGATGAAACAAATGACGGTAAGGGCGAGTTGGGCGCGAGTTGCGCTCCGGCTAGATTCAGGCGGGTAATTCCGTGGAAATTCTGTATATAGTACTATTAAAATTAAATATTCTGTGGTAGTATTATGAGATAAGTAGGTGTAGTGCTTGTAGAAACATAACACTTCGTTTGTTTTTTCGCTACTGTAAATTTTGTCCAAATTGACTTACTTTATTCCCGCTTAAGACAGCGAAGTTACGTAAAACAACCAACAAACGACTACCTACCTAGTCGACAACGAGCGAAATTGAAATTGAGACGTTGACATGGATTGGAGCCGAGGGTAGCTCATTAGAGCGTGTTGAGCAGGAAGATATGAAAATATTAAGCGGATCTCAGGCCGCAACTCCCATAGGGCCCCCAATTTTACAATAAGTGAACTGAGATTTTGTCCGCTTTTTATACGTTTTACATACATTAGAATAGCTCATTTAACACAAGAAACTTGTATTTAGTTCAGTAGTTTAATACTAGTCCATACTAATTAACTCTAACTCTCTCTGTCGGTCTGTTCACGCTGTTGTTTCATTTGTTACCTAGTGGTTCGACCTACCGCCTCTCAAGCCGAGATTCGGAGGTTCGATTCCGGCTCGCACCTCTAAGTTTACTTATGTGCGAAATTCAATTTGAATTTACCGCTGAGCTTTCCGGTGGAGGAAAACATCGTGAGGAAACCTGCACGCATCTGCAAAGTAATTCTAAGATGTGTGTGAAGTCCCCAATCCGCACTGGGCCCGCTTGGGGACTATAGCCCAAACCCTCTCGTGATGAGAGGAGGCCTGTGCCCAGCAGTGGGACGCAAATAGGCTGCAGTAGTAGTAGTTTCTGCTGTGCTCTGTCATCAGTCAGCCAATCAGTCAGTAACGGAAGAATTTTATCCCACCAAAAACATTGTCATGTAAAGTGAGGCCAAGACGAGTGCCAAGCTGTGTCGGTCAAGAAATCATAACGTGGGGCCTGGCCGTTTCAAATCCCAGCTTTCTATGTCTTGAGAAAGTACCCAAACATTTTGATGATCATCGGTTAGTGAGTGAGTGAGTGTGTGACAATATTTGGGTAGTTTCGATATTAATAAAATCTAAAGTATAAACGCTATTTATTTGAAACTAAGCATGTTTGATATGTACTCTCTTTTCATCATATCCTGAAAATTTGGACTTTCTAGCAGTATCCAGACCGAACCTATAAGGGTACGAAAATACGACGAAACGCTTCGAGAAAAGGTACATAGGTAGTGCCATGCGCTGCCGTTGGCTCGTCTTGACGGGGGCATAACGTTCAAATGGTATAAGTTTTAATATGTTGCTTTTTTATATGCGGTGTCTAGAATGAAAGGGCCGAAAGTAGTTAGGTACCTCGGTGGTAATCCCGCCAAACATGCAGCCCCGCGCCGGCGGCCGGTAACAGCGAATTTCCGCCGCGCCGCCGCCGCCTGTAATTGCTGAAGCTTAAAATTAATTTGCCTACGAGTTTATTTATTTTATTTTGATTTATGGGAGCTCTAAGAGATTTACAAAAAAATCTACGGTAACGGGAGAAAATGGTACCTACCCGGGCAAAATCGCGGGAGACGGCTAGTTACTCGTATAAGACAAAAGGGAACAAGGTATAAATAAAAATAAAATAACTTTTTAAAAACTAGCATTTATTAAAGTATCTAGGTACTCGTAAAAACGGATCAAACGAGTCCAAACTCGATTAGGTTGTGTCGTTTAACTACCGAGTTCCTATGGCCACCTTCCGGTTCCATCGTCAGATCAGCTCCATGTCATAATAATTTTGCATTGTCACCCAATTTACACATAATATGCATGCAAAATTTCAGCTCAATCGGTAACCGGAAGTGGATCAAATTTAACTTGCAAGATTTGATTACAAACAGACAGACAAACATCGGGGCAGATGAAGCTAAATAAAAGCTTGTAAAATAATCATGAGTCGAGTCTATAAAAGCTACCTATTTTTTTCTGAATTAGAAATCTGAGTTTCAATTATATTTTCGTAATACTAAATCGTGTTCATCCTTCCGAGTGACGAAAGCTGTTACAAATCAATATCAGATCAGATCGTAGAATTACCAACGGTCTTGTTCATCGCGGCGATTAGTTCCAATATTGCGCAACGGTGCCGGTGTGTCGTAAACACCGCGAATAATGCCGAATCACACTCGCGGTGTTTGCAAGCACTTACTAAATTGAATTACTTTTCCACAGCTAATAATTTCATGAAGAAGATATGTGATATCTAGAGGTCACTTAGAGGTACTTGTAGTAGTCTGTAATCTCCGCGAATGCTGCCAGATGACAAGCTCTGCAATATGACTACAGTATATGGCAACAATTTATTTACAACAATTATTAAATAAAACAATATGTAATTAAGTTAAATGCAACGATCTTAGCCATCGACCAGGGCCATCGTTGATATTTTTCGTTCCTTTCACGCCCAGTCCGAACGGAGCACTTGAAGACGTGCGCATATAGTACAGCCCGCGAGTGGCTGAGGAAGAACCGTACCCCAGCACTGCCACGTCGTCCCCGTTACAACTGTTGGTCATGAAATACTGCCAGCTGTCACATTTTATGCCAATAAAAGACTTGGGCGTCCTCACACTTTCCGTAAACACTTGTGCCGCACGCAAATGACTACACGAGGGCGAGAAGCAGCCGGGTTGGTTCGGTCCTCCGCCGTTAATATAGAAATCAGCGTGGCCCAATGGCTCAATAACACCTTGCACTAATCTATTCGAGTGAACTACGTCGACGTAGGTGGCGTCCATTCTGTCCAGTCTCTGATCGCTGTAGGCATATGAAAAGCACGGTCCGGCCGGATCTAATCCAGTAATGCGGCCCAAATTGCGGCCTTTGTATCTACGAAAATATTTTCCGGCCCACCCGGCGATGTGCGCTCCCAGACTTATGCCGAGTAGATGAAAATCTTCCGCGTTAGCTCCGAAATTTTCTAAATTGGCTAAAAGATTAGCCAGCCGCTTTCCAACTAAACGGGAGTTATGGACCGAAGTGATGTATCTCTTATTGACCATTTCTTCGGCGTCGACCATCAGCACGTTGAACATAGCTTTCTCGTTGTATGCGTTAGCCAGGTCCGACGGCACGGACGACTGTGAGTTGTCTTTGTAGCCGTGGACGATGACTTTGGTTTGTCTGGTGATATCGAACATTGAGCCTCGCGTTAAAGCTTTAAATGCTTCATCGATGGTGAAAGTTTTCACCATATTCCCTTGGAGCCATACAATCTTCATTGTTTTCACTAGATCGTTGTTTACGTTCATTGCGCTATACTGGAGATCCATGATGGCTCTACCTGGAAGAAAAAGTTGATTGAAGACACTTGCTTTAGAAAACACCAATCAGAACACATAAGTTCAGAGCATGAACTCACATGCACCGGATAGTTTGACGTAGACATTCTCCGCGAAGGTGAGATTCGAGGCCGCGACGGCAGTCAGCCACGAGACGGCCAGCAGCGGTACTACTGCGCTGTACTGGGCCATGGCACAATAACACGGTCACTGTGTCACTGGCGGCCACGCGGAGAAAGGCCGAAAGCCTGCAGCCAGCAAGGGGGGGTTATCTGGAGCATTACACGCATCGCCACACTCGCTCTCGGACACTGACCGTTTCTCAATTACGTAAACGAATCACAATATAGGTAGGTACGTACTGCACTTTTTTATTGACCAATGCAATGCAATTCATTTGATGTGTTACTCGTAAACCGCGAGCGTTACGCACGTGTTCAAGAAAACAAGGTAACGTAATTAGGTTTTCACGTAGGTAAGTCGTTAATGTTAAAGTGGTCGTAGGCGTTATATTTTAGGAAAACCATGATTCAATTAGATTAAATTCGTTTACGCTGGCGTGGAATATAATCATACAAAATGTTAAAAGTTAGTGGATTTTAATATGATCATTAATTACCTAAATAACAGCTCTTTACGTCCCACTTCTAGGGTCTTCCTCATTGCAGATGTGTGCAAGTTTCCTCACGTTGTTCTCCTTTACTGAAAAGCTCAATTACATAAATAAACTCGGAGGTGCGAGCTTTGTTTGAACCTCCGACCCTCGCCATGAGAGGTTAGGTCAGAGGCCAGACTACCACGACTTCGCAGATTATTGTTTGCTCGGTAAGTTACTAATTTAACAAAAGTTCAAATTACATACGCATTGCAAGTTATACAGATTACTTAGTCAGTTACTCAGGTGTGCGTACGCCATTAGCGAATATACCGTTAAGAACTTAATAATGCCGGTGTTATGAAGTACCCTTAAGCGCTCCGCTTGCATTGTATTTACCCACTTACCCTGCGGCGGTTCTACAGCGGTAATCATTTTCATCGTCGCTTTACGCTTGCAAAGCAAGTCAACATGACCGTCTCTAGACATACATATTCATTAATAACCCTTGAAAATCCATACTAAGTAAGTAATTGACCCAGCGAGCGAAGCTTCTCTGTTTCAACTTGGCCAAAAATGCTTTCGTATGACCGGATGTCTGTTCTCCTCTACAGGCCGCATTTCTCAACCGTATCTCGTGAAATTTTGTGAGCAGGTTTCAAAATTATAGAAACAATCAAAAATATTGAAAACCGTTTTAAGCTTTGCAAAAATGCACTAGCACTCTCAGAGCCACTACCTATGGTATTATAAATGCGCAAGTCTCTCAACTCTGTTTGCCTTTACATGCTTATACAGTTAGACCTGTTTAGTTAGATGACATTTTGATTGGAGATATCCACGCATACGAAGTCACGTTCAGAAGCTAGTCTAAGATATGTTCATTTATTTTTTAATACTAGTCTCCATCAAGATCAGAATTTTGTACGTAGACCACTTTTTTCATTTTAAAACGACCAATGATGACTTACGTACGTAGAGGTACATCTATTCGGCGTTAGGTAATTTTTCAAAAAGGTAACAGTAAAAAAATCATACAGTAGAGTACGTATTTCTTCACAAAAGCCACTTAATAAGTATTAGAGACAACTATTGTTGTGGTCCTTGTTACTGCTGGCTCACGCACGAAATAAGAGAAACGTTCTGAATAGCGGGAATGTCGATAAGGACTTATTGGCGATGTTTATCGTTATATATTAATGCTCAAAGTTTTCTGCTATTCACGCCATGCGTGTTTGCTAGAGATGTGCAGTTCGGGTACCTCTGAGAAATCGATGGAAACTTTGGAAAGTCGGGATCGGTTCTCGGTTCGGAATTGGTTTTTTGGATCGCTTTTTACATACATCTTTGTTTTTTATTCTGAGACTTTATTTCGTCTTGACTGGTTACGGTTACTCATAAATATTACAGTTAAAAAAAACCGGCCAAGAAGCGAGTTAAACTCGCGTGGAGAGGGTTCCGACCCTTAATTATTTTCAAAGACGTCATTTTCAAACCGTTTCACAGGATAAGCTTTTTTTATATGATAGATTTCAAATACCATGGACTTCTTGATAATTTTCCGACGAGATACGCACGAAAAACATTACCCTCCTTGACATTCGGGTAATAAGGCTCTTAAAAAGTTGGTCAATCCATACTTATATTATAAATGTGAAAGTGTGTTTGTTTGTTTGTTTGTCCTTCCTTCACGGCGCAACGAGTGGACCGATTTGGATGAAATTTGATATGGAGATAGTTTGAGAACCGGGAAATAACATAGGATACTTTTTATCCCGATATTTCCACGGGAACGGGTTTTCCACGGGTCAAACCAATTTTTCAATACTTCTATAACTATAACTGTCTATATGTATAGTATCATCGGGTACGCAAATTCAAAGTCTACGCGGGACGAAGTCATATATTTATTTTTTGACTTCACAGTGGGTCTTTATTTAAAAAGCGCTCTGACGACTTGTTAAAGTGCTTGGATGTATTTGCCAGCCGAGTTTTTGACTGACAGAAATATAGTTTTACTGAGATTTAGAAAACCGACCTTGAACGACTTGTTTTATTTGGAAGTTAATTCTTAAATAATAACTCATTAAAAATAAACTTACCGAAATCATTTATTTTTATTACGAGATAAGAGAAATATACCTATTATCTCTATGTGTCATAATACAGCTGGCACTATCTTTGAATCGAATATTGAATCGGAGTCAGTGACTAGGATTGCTCGAATAGTGAAAACCGGTCTCTGCACTCTCCGGTCGCACAATGCCCCCGGTCGGTTCGAGTATTCCTGAAGAATCGTGGGTCTGATGAATTTTCCGGGGATAAAACTTCTGGACTACACAAGCTTCCGTCTAAGGCGTTATCGAAGGATAAGTTGTGAATACTCCCGGCCGTATACTTTACTGGTTCCTTGTTCTTTACCTCGTACTCGTAACTTGTAAAAAAGTGTTTCACGACACCGATTTGAAACTTGTGTTGGTGTCGGGTAGCTAAATAAATTTGTGTTGGTGTCGTGTAGCTAAATAAAATGTACTTACTTACCTGGTATTTTTACAGCCTTTATTAAGGTGAGTTTAACTTTTTTGATTTTGTACCGTGTAGGATAAACCTTTCTTGAGTATTTTAAATTTTATTAATATTCAGAATGATAAAAAGAGTTCTTGATAGAAGACCCATTTTATGATTTTCTTTTTTGTTGTATTGACTTTTTCTCAGTACCTAAGCAGTTTCATATCAATTTGTAACTATGACTGGACGAATAGGTTAGTTTCACCCTTTCAAGGTTTATAATATAACACTTTACCGAAAACTGGATTACAAGAAATATGACTCGCCATGGCTTGAGTCATAGTGGTATTGTATAACGTGGTGGAGTCTGAAACCATAGTCTAGTCATAAAACATCCTCGAACACGTTATGATTCAGACGGAATAGTTCATTCATTGTGGAAAATAAAAAGCCACTCAAAATGACAATTACCTTTTCTAACAGTCACCGAACAAAGACAGTAATAAATATATTATAGGTATTATGAACATGAATTTACTTCTAATGGAAACCGAGCACTGCCAGTCAACCCAATTAGAAAAAACCGGCCAAGTGCGTGTCGGGCCACGCGCAAAGTATAGGGTTCCGAAGTTGACGATGCCCACAGAACTTTTCTAAGACTTATTTAGTTAACATTTTAGCTCTAGCCTGTGGTATGACGTGCCCGCCCGACGCCCCTACCGCTCGAAAAAGAGAGAAGCCGTTGGTCGACTATGACTCATAAATTTGTACAGCCTACTTAGCTGTGATAGTTTTCCTTTTAACTACGTTATATATGCCACAACCGTGAAGATTTTCAGCCATCCGAATACCACCATTTAGCTCGCAGGGGGGGGGGGGGACACTCGACTCTAACAAAAAATAGCACTTTAAAGCTTAATATTTCACAAACGCATCACTTAATCAAAAAATGGTTTTAACAAACCTCCAATATTTCTTCAAGACCTATTGAACGATATGCCACACCATGAGGTACGAAAGAAAAAAAAACATCCCCACTTTACGAGTAGGGGAGGTACCCTATAAAAAAATTTATTTCAAAATTTTACCACTTTGTCAGCATAACTAATATGTATATTCATGCCAAATTGCAGCTTTCTAGAACTAAGCATCTCCTAGAAATAGTGCGGACAGACGGACGGACGGACGGACATGGCGAAACTATAAGGGTTCCTTGTGGACTTCGGAACCCTAAAAAACCGGCCAAGTGCGTGTCGGGCCACGCGCAAAGTATAGGGTTCCGAAGTTGACGATGCCCACAGTACCTACCTTTCTAAGACTTATTAGCATCTAGCTAGCCTGTGGTATGACGTGCCCGACGCCCCTGCCGCTCGAGAAAAATCATTGGTTTTTTATCATTTCATAAGTTGGTCGACTATGACTCGTAAGTTTGTACAGCCTACTTAGCTGTGATAGTTTTCTTTTCAACTACGTTATATATGCCACAACCGTGATTTTTTCAGCCATCCAAATACCACCATTTAGCTGGCAGGGGGGGGACACGTGTCTAACAAAAAATAGCACTTTAAACCTTAATATTTCACAAACGCATCAATTAATCAAAAAATGGTTTTTACAAACCCACAATATTTTTTCAAGACCTATTCAACGATATGTCGCACCATGGGGTGCGCAAGAAAAAAAAATACATCCCGACTTTACGAGTAGGGGAGATACCCTATAAAAAAAATATATATTGTACCACTTTGTCAGCGTAACTAATATGTATATTCATTTCAAATTACAGCTTTCTAGAACTAACCATCTCCGAGCAATAGTGCGGACGGACGGACGGATGGACGGACGCACGGACGTGGCGAAACTATAAGGGTTCCTTGTGGGCTTCGGAACCCTAAAAACCGGCTAAGAAGCGAGTTAAACTCGCGTGGAGAGGGTTCCGGCCCTTGATTATTTTCAATTACGTCATTTTCAAACCGTTTCACAGGATAAGTCCTTTTATATGATAGATTTCAAATACCATGGACTTCTTAATTATTTTCCTGTAATCTATAGGTCAATAAACTATCCTCCGTATTTTTTCCAAAATTTTAGGTCCAGTGGTTTCGGAGATAAGGGAGGGGAATGGTCTATTTCGCCTATTTTCTAAAATAACTCGAAAAGTATTGACCAAAAAAGAAATATAAAAGAAAAAATATATTTGAGATCCTCATAAGAAGTAGAGATCTTCTACTATCTAAAGTCCCGCGCCTTCACATTCCAAAACGCTTCAATGTATTTAAAAAACACCACCAATACTCTCAACACATGTGTGCGAGCTGAAACAGTCATCAACTATGCCTTGAGAACCATGTTCTGGCTATATGGCTAGTTTCCGCACTTGGCCTTATTTATGTGTAGCCGTAGCCGCTGTCCTGGACATGGGTGGCTGACGTGGTTGTATCTTCAGCCGACAGAATTTCTGCCTAGTGAAGGAAAACATTCCACAATAAATGCGGATGATAAAAGATAATACTCGTAAACTAAATACATACTTGATACATACTAAATACCTTATTATGACATAGATGACATATTGACTCAACATGACATAAGCTGTTATGTTATCTGTTATCTGTCTGAGCCTAATTTTCAGTTGCCGTGTTCGGTGATCGAAATTGCAATGTATTATTATTCTAACAACAATTGTTATGACAAAAGTAGCCCTAGATATTGCTTAAATTTAAATTTTATAATTTTCTTTTCAATCATGGGATGCTGCCGAAGCCCGTAAACTTTTTAGTAATTTTTAGCAATTTCCCGCAGTACACGGGAAGTGCTGTAGTAATGACAACACTAAGTACCTTTCGACAATGAATTTAAAGATATTGAAATGAATAATTTCCCAAACAGATGAAAGGCAAGCTGGCAACCTCGCACGAAGTGTCGTTTCAGTGTAGAATGGCAACGCCGCAACTATTGTGTCTATACACGACATCCTTTACACTCACAAACGTAAATTGGATCAAAAACTATTGTTGATTTATGCGTTATTTCTGTATGAAACAACGTTTTTTTAACAATTTCGCGACAACTACTACCCGAGCTTAGGTCGATGCGCGCAAATTTATTTATTTATTAATACTGTTCCTTGGCCAAGATTTCTGCGATTGTTTTTTGTATGAAAGTCGAACCACTTTAATGAGATTCAAGATTTAAAACTTTGGTTCGGCGCCGATCTTATAAAGTCGCCTTTGACAGCTATACCTCTGGACCTTAGTCAACAGTGGCGCCAACTGATGAGCAAAGAAACGATAGTCCCCATTGTGTAGGAGTGTGAGTGACACAAGCTGACGTCATCACTGCTGGGCATCAGTGGCGTATTATGATAATCCCCGACTCCCATGTGAATGATTAATTTATTCACCTATTACGTTCATTCAAGTTTAATTTGACATATATTTTGTATGCATAAAGTAACAATAATGCTTCGAAGTGATCAGTGACATTAATATAGGGTGTAGTGTCGATATGAAACTATCTCTTGTCTCATTTTGTAATTGTGTTAAAATAAATAAATAAATAAATTTTTACCCGACTACTGCAGAGCCAAAAAAAGGGTTTGATTTTAGCTCTATTATGTGTGTTCCATCCTAGCGCTTAATCTACTGTCCGGATTTTGACGAAAGAGGTGTCGATCGATACGATTCGTTATACGGTAATATTTCGTACGTACAAAAAACAACATGGGGATTTTAATAGTAGTCGAGTTTTAGTTTTAATCACTTGTTACTTATGGAAGTTGAATTTTGAAATAAATGCATATCTCTCTCTTTAAATATTTAAGTTTATCTCAACAGACTAGATTTTTCCAGTAAAATTCGTAAGAGGTTTTAGTTCCTTCTTCATAAAGTGCAAGTACTTATTGATACAAAAATTACCGAAATTACCTGAGGCAGTCATTGTAAGTCTTCAGGGCTGGTGGCGTAAGAATCGTAATCGATATTGTTCCTTATGGTTCACGATGGCCAATTACCAACTCGTTCGACAATCAATGCCATGAAAATACGGGTTCATCGATTCAAAATTTCGGCAATGCAATAAAAGTATTTTGTCGAGCTAAAGATCGTAAGGATGTATTAGTGGTTGACTGACGGTAGAATTGCGGGGTAGGTGGCGTGACGCGGGACGATGGGCGGCGCGCCCGCGCCCTCGCTCAGTGTCCGCCCGCCGCCGCGCCGACCGCTCGTCCCGGAGCCTCCTAAGTCGGCCCCAAAGCCTGCACAACCTCCTCGCCGGCACAACAAATTCGGTATCCTTGTGGTTATGTGCTTCTGATTGCCATCAAAAATACTTGACGCAAGTAAGTTCTCATACATGCTCTTGAAATGCATGCCTTATTTTTATTGAGCACTAGCTTCTGCCCGCGACTTCGCCCGCGTGGGATTTGGTTATCGCGTTCCCGCGGGAACTATGTGTTTTTCCGGGATGATAAGTAGCCTATGTCCTTTCCCGGTACTCCAACTATCTCCATACCAAATTTCATCCAAATCGATCCAGCGGTTGAAGCATGAAGAGGTACCTAACAGACTAACAGAGTTACTTTCGCATTTATAATATTAAATATGGATAATTATGATTTATGTGAAACTATTTTACAGAAATGCATTGAAGGGTAATCTTTACCTAAAAACGATGTTTTAAAAGTCTCAAATTAATTCTAATTAAGGACGAATCCACGCGAAGTAGGTATCAATCGAATAAAAATTTGTCGTTTTTTTTTATAAATTTGCAATTATATTTTAACATTGGAACCAAAAAAAATTAACGTTGTGTAGTACCTACATTAAATTTTAAATCTACGTTCTAATTATTATTAGAGTAGAATTTAGACACAATTGTTCTCGGTGCCTCTTCCATTACACTGCCGTCATACAAATTGAAAGATCGCCGAAGCGAATATTTCAAGAACTGTGTCTCATTTGCACGGATTCCACGCAACTTCTCAATTTACAAACAAGCCTTTTGTAAAGTTGAAGGATCTTCGCAAGATTAAGTTAACAATAGGAATGTAGAATTGGGCATTTTTATGGTCGTTGTAAATGAAGATGAACCACACGGGTACGAACTCATATCTGTTTAGAAAGACCAGTGATCTTTGGTATTAAGTAAATAAAGAACTACTAGTGAATAATTTTCCGATGATCTACCTCAATGCCGCGAGAAGCCGCCGGGTGCAGACGGCTTGCAACCGTGCATTCTCCATCTCTCTCTTTCGGCTGAATGATGTACCTATTACGAGTAATGTTATCCTCCTCTCACGATCTATTCAGCTAAAGTTTTTCCACGCTGCGTTATTTGGCATTTCGTCAAGACCCATGAAATGTTTTGGGTTAAATCGGTGTTTTACAGGAATTCTCTAAGAATAATATAATGGGTTAAGCAAAACGTTGTGACGATATTTTACTCACAGAATCAACTATCGATTCTAAGCATATTTTTTAGGTTTTGAATTTCTTTCGTGTTTGTGAAAACAAAAAATATGGCCCAGTATGGGATTGATGGTGCAAGCGATACCTGAATCCCATGCAGTTTTGTTACCAACTCGAAAAAAATTAAAAACCTAAAAAACATGCTTAGACGCGATAGATGAGTATGCGGGTAAAATATCGTCACAACGTTTTGTTTGACCCTATATACTTAAATGGCTTTTCGCTATTATCTTGATGATGGTCAATATTTGAATATCCAGCTATTTTTAGAAAATCGAATGAGATTAAAAGACATTGGGCTATTACCGATGTTGTGACGTAGTTAAATTGGGTGTTTGCCGAGGATTTGTCAAAGGTCAATCAATAGGCTTATTTGACAGAGTCGAATCGTGATGGACTGTTTTAGAATCTAGACAACAATATGAAATTGTATGCTTTGACAATAATTATTTATATCACTAATAACTTATATGATTTACATTTCTTACGGGAAAATTGTAGTGTTTTATCTAGGCGCTCTGGGGTATTACCTATCTAACTCAAGATTAAAAAAATAATCATTTACTCAACAAAACTTGGGAAGTTCAATCAATTAAATAATGAAAATGAATTATTAAAACGGTCACAAGACTATTGTGATTGATTATTTATAGGGTTCCGTACCCAAAGGGTAAAACAGGACCCTATTACTAAGACTCCGCTATCCGTCTGTCAGTCTGTCCGTCTGTCACCAGGCTGTATCTCATGAGCCGTGACAGTTGAAATGTTGACAGGTGATGTACTTATGTCGCTATAACAACAAATAATAATAAAAAAACCGGCCAAGAAGCGAGTTAACTCGCGTGGAGAGGGTTCTGACCCTTGATTAGGGTCTATGTTTAATTTTTTTTTTTTATAGTTACACGTCCGTCTTTGGGTCATAACTTACATATACGTACCAAATTTAAACTTAATCGGTCCAGTAGTTTCGGAGAAAATCGTCTGTGACAGACGGACGGACATACACACGAGTGATCCTATAAGGGTTTCGTTTTTACCTCTTGAGGTTCGGAACCCTAAAAATTGTTAATCCGCATCGCAGTAACGATTTTAGCTCTAAATTTGTAAACTTCTAATTATTTTTTTATGAATTATAAATTTATAGGAAAAAGACTTATCGAGAAATTAATTTTCAGCGAGCTAAATACGATGCGAGTGGTACAAGACCGGTCTGAGTGGCGCGCCTTGGGGAGGCCTATGTCCGGCAGTAGACGTCTTTCGGCTGAAATGATGATGATGTTGAAGCTAAATACCTACATTTAATACCTTCATCTATTTGAAGGACCTTCAGATATTTTTTCTATTTATACTCTATTTCAATCAAAGAGGGTGTGGTAGAAATATTATCCCTGCTACATCTGTATATCTAACGATGAAAAAATCGATACGTAACCCCTTTTCTTCATTTTCCCGCGGGTAGGGAAGTCTGTCAAAATGAAAAAATCAGTCAAATGCGGAATCGCATATGTAGGGTTCCGTACAACTGAGCGTCTCTATGTGATCCCTATTCACAGTTGGTGAAAAAAATAGTAGGTACATTGTTGCCGAGGTCCGGAAAGTAAGGTACCGAGGCAGGCAATCCCTCTTTCCACCAAGGACTACATAGTGCTTTTCTCAAACAATGCGAGGAAATGATGAAAAAAGCTAATTAAGAATATAACAGGAAATGCGTATTGAAAAAATCAAAAAAGTCAATAAGAATAATTACCTTTACCTGTGCTCTTGCTCTTACATTTAAATGGTACCCTGAATAAAATTGTAATGATAGTGAAATTAATACATTCACATGCATGTATACTGTGGTATTTATTATAAAAGATTAAACTCACGTATTTTGATTGCTCACGAAAACATGTTAACAGTGCACTTAACTGACGTTCGTTGCACTAAAAAGCACAAATATGTAATGAACTCGATTCCTTAATACTAGATAATTATTCAGAACCAATTTTAACCCTTCGACGAGCATAAAACATTCAATGTTTATTTTAATCACTTCACTTGCATTTACATTTTGCCGCCATTGCTATTGTCTTTCTTCTATGGGCACTTCGAGTTCCATACCATTTTAAAAAGTATAATTTTTTTTTTAAACTTGCACACGCACTGTGAATCGAACACACTGTGTTCGGAAACGGGCGGTTTAGCTTGGCTGTATGGGATTATGCTTTGGCCCTTCTAATTTTTCATGTAATAGTTAGAAGTTTAAAAAAGTTACTGTAGCGGACAGAAATGGAATTTGGTACATTCATATTGTTACTAGGGAGTTTTTTTTTAAATTTTGATGTTCAAGAATGATTGACTTCTTCTAATTTCGAATGGAAAGCAAGACTTTCCGAGCATGTTTGAGAAAAATCAGTTTAATCACAACACTAAGTACCTCATGACCCTATCAGGCAGAGTCGAAGCCGAACAAGATTTTATTGGAAGATAGGAGAAAATTCACATATCGGAATTGGGAATCATCATCTGTATAGAATTTATTAATTCATCATAACTATGTACTATTTTTTTTAAAACTAAACATACTTCTTTAGCCAGCGACATCGATGAGGCCATTAGAAAAGAAAACACTGGCAACATAGAACTATTTAGTCATATCATGGACTTGATTGAAATGATTATTAAAACATTTCATAAGTTGGTCGACTATGACTCGTAAATTTGTACAGCCTACTTAGCTGTGACAGCCATCCAAATACCACCATTTAGCTGGCAGGGGGGGGGGGGGGCACTCGACTCTAACAAAAAATAGCACTTTAAAGCTGAATATTTCACAAACGCAGCACTTAATCAAAAAATGGATTTAACAAACCCACAATATTTTTTTAAGACCTATTCAACGATACCGCACCATGGGGTACGCAAGAAAAAAAAATTACATCCCCACTTTACGAGTAGGGGAGGTACCCTATAAAAAAAATATTTCAAAATTTTACTGTACCACTTTGTCACCGTAAGTAATATTTATGTTCATGGCAAATTACAGCTTTCTAAAACTAAACATCTCCGAGCAATAGTGCGGACAAACGGACTGACGGACGGACGGACGGACGGACGGACATGGCGAAACTATAAGGGTTCCTTGTGGACTTCGGAACCCTAAAAAGCCAATTGTACACAAGAGCCAAAAACCTGTTTCGATAAATCATAACTCAAGAATTTATAAAGCTAGAGCCGTGTTCTATATATTGATTACTAGCTTCTGCCCGCGACTTCGTCCGCATGGAATTCGGTTATAGCGTTCCCGCGGGAATTGAGCGTTAAACTATAACAAATTATATACGAAAACCTTCCTCTTGAATCACTCTATCTATTAAAAAAAAACCGCATCAAAATCCGTTGCGTAGTTTTAAAGATTTAAGCATACATAGGGATATAGGGACAGAGAAAGCGACTTTGTTTTATACTAGAGCATCGACATAATTTTTCTATAAATAGTGAATCACAGTTTAGTACCAGTTACAGCATTTCGTTTACCGGATCCGAGCGGCCATTTTGCTGTATCTCGAAGACATTATGCATGTCGAAGTAAAATACCATGAAATTCTTGACCAGCAATTTTGTTGTAGAGATAATCTACGATAGGAAAGTCCCGCCCAACCACAGTTCAAAATCTGCGTGCTGAGACAGCGGTAAAACACAGTACATTGAAGCGTTTTGAATTGCTAATTTGTTTTATCTAGGGTAGTTTTTAGATGTACCCATAGACATATATAATACTTCGTATAGACCGGGTCTACGCACATGACATATAACCCCACTTTATTGGTGCCCAATCCAAGTTTGGTCACCAATCGTGACACAGTGCTCAGCGAGACACCGGCGAGTGCGGATGTCAAACATCATGTACGCAACCCTTAAAAAATGCCGACATCATGTAGGCAAAGTGAAAAAGTGTCATGGAATATCGTATCATCGGTGATTAACATTACCTTGTGTTTAATCCACCAATCGAAATATTTTTGTAAACAATAAATTTTATGACACGAAGTCGCCATATTGACGCCATGTTACGGAGACTGCTTGTTAAAGTAACCTTGTAAGGACGTCATTTTTACACATGAAGAATTTCACGTGAGATGTTTAATTTGGACTTCTAAGAAAATATAAATAAATATTATGTAAATAAATAAACAAAAGTTGATTTTTAACTATTTAGTCGCCCGGCTATAAATTTCGAATATTTTCCATGTTCCATGTTGCCAGTGTTTATTTTTTCTAATGGCCTCATCGATTTCGCTAGCTAAAGAAGTATGTTTAGATTAAAAATAATAATAATACATAGTTATGATGAATTAATAAATTCTATACAGACGATGATTCCCAATTCCGATATGTGAATTTTCTCCTATCTTCCAATAAAATCTTGTTCGGCTTCGACTCTGCCTGATAGGGTCATAAGGTACTTAGTGTTGTGATTAAATTGATTTTTTTTCACCAACTGTGAATAGGGATCAGTTGTACGGAACCCTACATATTTGATTCCGCATTTGACTGATTTTATATATTTCCGTTTACGTAATTTATTTAACGTTAACCTGCCACAATGTATGTCGCTACATACATTGTGGTAGGTTGGGAGTGGTGATGATGAGAACACACTAGTTTCTTGGTTACTTTCAATTTGATTTATTTCATAATAATTTAGAACGCTTAAATGGGTGAGGCTCACAAGGAATGCCACACACACCGGAACTTATAGGGCACGATGGCGACAGTACATACAAGTTCCCGTGTGTTACCGCACAATTCTTGTGACCCTCACCCAAATATGTACTTATATAGTACCGAAACGATAATCCATGACACGGCCTATCTCTCGTCCGTGCCGTACCTTGTGGACGATGCCGATGGTGCTGGCACAATCCTCCACGCCTGGAAAGACTATTCCTATATCGACTACGTCGCGATGTACGCCTCTTCATCGTTCAGCAAAAATGCTGGTTTCAAGTGACCGATTGATTCGCACGTCGGTTTGCCTTCTCTATTAATCGGGTACCCACGCTTTGCTCCTCCTCTCAACCACTGGAAATGGGCCATCATAAGGCGGCGTTAGAGTAGGGCGGAGTAGGACGCTTCTTACGCTTCTTGTGAACATTTCTGTAATTGAGGGTGAAGGAAAATTGATCGATGGGACCTTTCCCTTCTTGGCCCGAGACAACATTAGCAATACTTAAGTATCTTTCCTTAAACATCTTTTAGGTATGTAAAACTATCGCAGGAACAGTTCCTCATTGAAAAACATTCCTGCGGTAGCCTAATCGGTATTCCATATACTTTCCTCGCAGCGCTATATCCGGTTTCTTCCTGTAAACTATGCTTGTAAACAACTCCTAACTCTTCAACCGAGTTCTCTCTTTAGCTTCTTGCCCAAATACTATACTGATGTCATGTAGGAAATACCAGCAATTTTATAAGGCACTGCATGCCGCGTGTCTTCTAAATTTTATCTCCATGTTTAGTATCTTCAAAAATGTTTAAACTATTAACCTGACAGTGACCTTGACAGATCGAATTGCGTATACAATACTCGAAACATACTTAACGGTGAGCGAATTTACTATTGCGTTTCAGTTATACTATAAGTCACTCGAAAACGTGAACATTTTCGTTTACTCACTTACTCGCTCGTCACTCATTCGTATTAATCAAAATACTCTCGCTAAAACTTGTTACAAAACCTACCGCTAGGGGCGCTGTTCGAGTTTTCATACAATCTTGATGTAAACGCGAACGCGGTCGAGAAGTATTTTCCAGTACCTCAAGTGTATTTTTCGGACCTGGAAAATACTTCTCGACCGCGTTTGCGTTTACATCAAGATTGTATGAAAACTTGAACAGCGCCCCTAACGGTACGTTTTGTAACAAGGTTTAGCGAGTGTATTTTGATTAATACGAATGAGTGACGAGCGAGTAAGTGAGTAAACGAAAACGTTCACGTTTTCGAGTGACTTTTAGTATGACAGAAACGCAGTAGTATACGCAATTCGATCTGTCAAGGTCACTGTCAGGCTAATAGTTTGAACATTTTTGAAGATACTAAACATGGAGATAATATTTAGAAGACACGCGGCATGCAGGACTTTTCAGTGCCTTACAAAATTGCTTGTATTGCCTACATGGCTATCTGTATAGCTAGTATTTGGGCAAGAAGTTGAAGGTTGACTCGGTTGAAGAGTTTCCTACCATATTATAGTTGGGACTTAGGAGTTGTTTACAGGCATAGTTTACAGGAAGAAACCGGATATAGCGCTGCGAGGAAAGTATATGGAATACCGATTAGGCTACCGCAGGAATGTTTTTTAATGAGGAACTGTTCCTACGATAGTTTTACAGAGATGTTTAAGGGAAGATACTTAAGTATTGCTAATGTTGTCTCGGTCCAAGAAGGGAAAGGCCAATTACAGAAATGTTCACAAGAAGCGTAAGAAGCGTCATACTCCGCCCTACTCTAACGCCAACTTATGATGGCCCATTTATAGTGGTTGAGAGGAGGAGCAAAGCGTGGGAACTTGATTAATAGAGAAGGCAAAGCGACGTGCGAATCAATCGGTCGCTTGAAACCAGCCTTTTTGCTGAACGATGAAGAGGCGTACATCGCGACGTAGTCGATATAGGAATAGTCTTTCCAGGCGTGGAGGATTGTGCCAGCACCATCGGCATCGTCCACAAGGCACGGCACGGAAGAGAGATAGGCCGTGTCATGGACATGGAGTATCGTTTCAGTAGACATAAGTACATATTGGGTGATGCTCACAAGAATTTCCAGTGTGTGACGGCACATTCTTGTGAGCCCCACCCATTTAAGCGTTCTAAATTATTATGAAATAAATCAACTTGAAACTAACCAAGAAAGTAGTTTGTTCTCATCATCACCACTCCCGCTACATATGTGGTAGATTAACGTTAAATAAATCATGTAAAGGGAAATACTATAAATGCAAAATTGTGGCTTAGTAGGTACTTATAGCTAAATAGAGCGGCCAACATTCTTGACTGATGCGAATACCTAAAAGCATTATATCAATCTAGCTTATTCCGACGGTGACTTCATTCACGTGGAATTCGGAGCGTTCCCGCGGGAACTATGCTTAGTAACACCCCCCAATTCCCCAAGGAACCTATATGCCAAATTTCAGCTTTCTGCGGTTAGTAGCTTCGGTTGTGCTTTGATCGATCAGTTGCTAGTTGCTGACATTTGCTAAAGAAATATACATACTTACAGTAAATAACACCAATAATAAACTCAATGGAATATATAGCATGATTTATTAGTATTTAAACTACTTAAAACTTGATGAAATTCTGGTAGGAATCAGCAGTTGGCTCAGCCACGGGGTCTGGTCTTAAAGTTGCCACAGTTCCACTTGACTTGCTGGGGCAGAGCCAGAAGGAACACTGAAAGAAAATGTAAGTGTATATTAGGTATTTAATTGAAGCCGTGATGGTGGCCAACTACTAGGCCACCATCACCTATTTATGAAAGGGGACGACTGCCTGGATCAGTCTGGTGATCGGTCCTCCATTCGGAACCATTTCACCCATACCATCACCTATAGAACTCTTCATGCAGAGGATCGGCGGGCGTTCGAATCCGGCTCGCATCTCTGAGTTACTTTTGTGCAAAATTACCTACTACTTGGTTTTTCGGTGAACGAAAACATAGTGAATCGTAAAGAAACATGCACGCATTTGCGAAGTAATTCAAGAATGTAGGTACATGTGTGAGTCCCCAATCCAAACTGCGCCTGTGTAGGGCCGAAACCCTCTGGTGATGAGAGGAGGCTTGTGCCCAGCAGTGGGTATTGCATATGTCAAATAAAAATAAATACTATTATTATGTCTAATACTTACTGTTTCTTGCTTCTATGCACGCATTCTCCTTTGTATTTGATAAAAGTAACACGAGCTGCGCCAATTCTTTCTACGTTACAAGAAATTTGGCTCAATTCAAAGTATGGATCTTAAAATATAATTCTTCTCTTCTGTTCTCTTATAGAATGGCTTCTTTCCAAGTATATGCAAGGCAATTTTGCCAGTCTCAAGTATGGCCTACGGGCCGAGCATTGTATGGAGGAAACAATTAATGTACGATATAAAAGATAAATCAAGTAAACTTGGTGAGGCTGAGGTGAAACAAACGTCAACGTCCATCTTCTCAACTCCAAACACTTCGAGTAAACTATTCGTAAAACGTTCATTTTTAACCTTTGAGTGCATTTGTCAACACCGTTCTCGCACACGTTCATGTATTGTCACCATCACTTTGCGACATCCGCTATACACTATAAAATTGATGGTTTCTGTCTTGGACACTTCGCCATCATCAAAATATTGGCCTCAGGCCGGCAATTATTCAATAATAAACATTTAAATTATCATTAATATCAAATTTGAGGAGGCTTGGTAAACGTCAATCATGACAATGTCAAATATGTGACGGAAGGCAGTGAGTTATAACGTCTCGATCGCGTTTGCGTTTCTTCAGGTTTTTTCTGTCAAACTGGTCAAAATGGCCATAAGTGTTGCCAAGTTACCTACATTTTCTAAAATTTCTAGGCAACCCGGAGTAATTTATGTAATTTAGTTTTTTGTTAAACCAAATCGAAGTACATAGTTATAGGTATATTCGTCACAAACGTGGAGTATCTCATCATTAAAAAAGAAAGACACACTTATACGTATGCGAAGAAGCTTAAATAAATAACATAGGTACTTAGTAAAAAATATCTCAAGAACACAATACAAGCATATTAAGACATAGACGACATACATATATCATTTATTTCACTTAAAAAATCTAAAATTTTGAAGTAAATTTGGATTCGACAGGTTCGAAAACCTAAGTTCTCACGTTCTCACGTGATAAAGTCGGGTGAGTAACTTTACTTCTTGCGTTTCGTTTAATTTACTTTTCAAACTGTCAAATACGAGCTTACACTCGCAGTTAGTCAGAAAACGTGTAAACGAATTCACATCCGTTTTCGTAAAGTAAATGTCACTCGCTGAATTGACTCCATGTTTTGCCGCTAGGGGTGCTGTTTGTGTTCTCATACAAAAATGATGAATAAACTAAAACGCGTTCGATGCGTTTAGCGCAAGTAAAGATTTACACTCATGTGAGAAGAGTTAAAAACAAACCGAGCCCGAAGTTGAAGCTTACACTCGCGTGTTAAAACAAAACTGATCGTGAATAGTTTACTCGAATAACTTCGTGACATCGTTTTGCATTTTTGGTGTAAAAAATACACTAGACCTACTGGTCCGAAAACATACCTACACTTGAGTTACAGTGTCAAGTGATGAAATTCTTATAATGAACTTGACATCTGTTTTGTCGGCACTCGCAGTTTGAAGGCGATTGAATTTATTTTTTGTAGCTATGCAGTCACGTGTTTCATATCTAGAGTAAAACTGAGAACTTTTCCTTTGCCGCTTTTCCACACCAATGAGTGAAAAGGATAGCGATTTGTCGAAATGAAATGTGCCGTGAGCCCTTACAAAAAGAGCTTATTCAAAGAATTTTGTACTGCTTTGTTACTTGTTTTAAAGATTTTGAGGGTTTCCTTCTTTGTTCTATATTGCTTTTATCGTCAACATCGCTACTGTGTTTACTAAAACAACGTAACATTTTGCGTGGGTCTTCCTATTCCTTGCCTGTATTAAAACAATTCAATGGAAAACAGTTCTGAAATTTACACAAATAAATAAAACAATGTGCTTTCTATTCTTACGAGTATTTCCATTTAGGTTTCACAGTTATATAAACATTCCATAAATGTAAATGTAAACTAAAGTAAAATACATCCCTTATTATTACTACAAAATTTTGTGGAATTATCTTCAGAAACAAAAAAGTTATGAATTACAGAACCTTTGCACAGCTCTACTGTAAAATCACGATTATGCACTTGCACTAGTATACGTAGGACGTGTCGATATACTACTACTACTACAGCCTAATTGCGTCCCACTGCTGGGCACAGACCTCCTCTCATCACGAGTGGGTTTGGGCTATAGTCCACACGCGCGCCCAGTGCGGATTGGGGACTTCACACACATCTTTGAATTACTTCGCCGGATTTTGCATAGATCAATTAAACAGAGGGGTAAATTCATTTTCACCTCAGCAGCTCGAACAAGTAGACTTTGCTGCATAGACGTAAATAATATAGACCCGGTCTAATATACACGTAATATGTCCCCATTTCCTCGGTGTCCAATCCAAACTTCTGTCACCGAGATTGGATTTGAAGTGCGTTACAAAAAGCGTTTTTAAAAAACTTTTTTTCGAAACTGTTTCTCAGTAGGTATCTAAAAACTCGTCTCGTTGTTGGAAAAATGTGACCCAGCTTTAGTGTCACGATAGAAGTTTAACTTTGGATTGGACACCAAGGAAGTGGGGACACATGACATGTATCAACGTTAGGCCGGGTCCATACGAAGTATTATTTATGTCTATGCTTTGCTGTCAGAAATCAGTGAGCAAAATCGTGTTTGTTTCACTGAGTGAGACAATAGTTATTTGTGCAACAAGAGAGCAAAACTGTTTTTTGCTTCGAGTGCCATGTTTGAGTCCTGAGCTAGCGAAAGATTCTATAGTTGAATCACGAGCGCCTAGCGAGTGATTCTAATTTAGAATCTTGAGCTTAGCGAAGGACTCAAAGGCAGGAGAAGTAAAAGAAATTGCTCTCGAGTAGCACATACAATTTTTCACCTCAGTAGCGAGAACACACAATATGAAATAACATTTCTTCTTCACTCCTTTCACTCAAATTATTACTTAAATTTCATGTTTTAAAAGAATTACTTTAAAGTTAGCTGTCGAAAATTAAGAAGAAAGACATGATTTGACATGAAAGAATGGCGGTAATTTTCTAAACGTATGTTCGGAAACCAGTACAATGATAAATTTCGAATTTATTCGGTAATATTTGAAAACTTTTAGTTTACTTCAAATTAAAACTTTAGTTTAAAATGATTACAAATAACATAATTATATGAAATATAAGTCAGTTTAAAAATTGCAAGAATTTCCGAAGGTAAAATCAACGCATAATTTTAATGCCTAATAAAAAAGTTAATTAAAAAAAACAAAAAACCCGACTGCGTAAAAACTAAAAAGAAAAAAACAAGACTACTTAGTTCAGTAGTAGCTAGGATTATGTTAAGTAATTGATTGCTATTGAGGAATCTAAAGATGCCTACTATCGGGACCCATTATTTGTAACATTTTAACCTAGATTTTAAATGGGTCCCGAATTTTGCTCTCTTGTTGCACAACTAACTATTTCACCTCAGCAGCTCGAACGAGTAGACTTTGCTGTCAGAAATCAGTGAGCAAAATCGTGTTTGTTTCACTTAGTGAGACAATAGTTATTTGTGCAACAAGAGAGCAAAACTGTTTTTTGCTTCGAGTGCCATGTTTGAGTCCTGAGCTAGCGAAAGATTATATAGTTGAATCACGAGCGCCTAGCGAGTGATTCTAATTTAGAATCTTGAGCTTAGCGAAGGACTCTAAGGCACGAAAAGTAAAAGAAATTGCTCTCGAGTAGCACATACAATTTTTCACCTCAGTAGCGAGAACACATAAAAGGTACTTGCAAAGAATACTTACATCACGAAAAATATGAAATGACATTTCTTCTTCACTCCTTTCACTCAGATTATTACTTGAATTCCATGTTTTAAAAGAATTACTTTAAAGTTAGTTGTCGAAAATTAAGAAGAAAGACATGATTTGACATGAAAGAAAGGCAGCAATTTTCTTAACGTATGTTCGGAAACTAGTACAATGATAAATTTCGAATTTATTCGGTAATATTTGAAAACTTTCAGTTTACTTTAAATTAAAACTTTAGTTTAAAATGATTACAAATAACATAATTATATTATATATGTCATTTAAAAAAAAAATCAGTAAGATACGAAGAATAAGCAAATAAAAGTACTAACTAAAAAACAATACGAATTAAAACCTTCTTAAAATGTAGTTAAATTGTTTCTGCGCTTTTTCTTTTAGTTTGATAACTGCGAATTGTCATTTCATACTGCGACATCTAGGTAGTACTATACTTATTTCTTATACTAAAATTCGAACTATCTCGATTTTATTAGCTCTCTTCTCTTTATTTCTTTAAGAAAAGAGGGAGAATTATATTAGGCAAAAAGTCACAGTGCGAATCTATTTTCGTAGAAAATAAAAACTGAACAAGAAACGATCGGATACGCGCAACACATCAGTACCGTCGTGTATTTCTAGACATTAAAATTATACGTTAATTTACCTTCTGAAAATCTTACAATTTTTAAAATGACTTATATTTCATATAATTATGTTATTTATAATCATTTTAAACTAAAGTTTTAATATAAAGTAAACTAAAAGTTTTCAAATATTACCGAATAAACTCGAAATTTATCATTGTACTAGTTTCCGAACATACGTTTAAAAAATGGCCGACATTCTTTCATATCAAATCATGTCTTTCTTCTTTTCGACAACTACTTAACTTTAAAGTTATTCTTTTAAAACGTAAAATTCAAGTCATAATTTGAGTGAAAGGAGTGAAGAAGAAATGTTATTTCATATTTTTCATGATGTTAGTATTCTTTGCAAGTAACTTTTATGTGTTCTCGCTACTGAGGTGAAAATTTTTATGTGGTACTCGATAGCAATTTATTTTACTTCTCGTGCCTTTTAAGTCCTTCGCTAAGCTCAAGATTCTAAATTAGAATCACTTCAACATGAACAATCGTTATGTTAATGTTTTCTATTGTCCAAGCACAGTCGATGCAGTTAGGCTGAATTAGTGTATGAGCATTTCGAAGGAGTCTTCTCCAAAATGCTTCTACCACGAGTACGACGCAAGCCGAATCAATTAAGACTCAGTAAAAACTATGTCTCAGTTCCGGTAAACTTCATGTTCTTTACGAATAAAAAGTGTTAGTTTAGGTTGCTAAGCTACTTTAGGTCTGTTAAAATCTTGCAAGTATCAAATTTGTACAGTCATTTTGTTATTATCACTCTTTGACGTTCCGCGGATATTAGGTAAAAATGTAGTTACATGACCGCTCTGTTTAGTTACTCTTTAATCAGGGTTGGCACTTTTTTGAAGATTTTAATGAAATTCTTAAAATTAAAGTGTTATTACGGTTTTTAAATATCTATACATCTATACATATAATAAAGTTCTAGAGACTAAAAAATCAGTACATTGAATATATTTACAAAAAAAACTAACTAAGGAGGTTCAAAATAAGCAACTGATAACGATTTGCTACTTTTTAAAAATTTTGTTTGTTTGTTTGAAACGGCATCACATGAAAACTACTGATCCGATTTAAATATGGTTTTTACAAATGTGTTAAAACAGGTCCAGAATAGAACATGGGATAAAAAAATCTTAACCTTTTGACCGGAAGAGGGTAAAAAGAGGGGAGAAATTTGTATGAAAAAAACATTACGCGTTGATTTACAATCATGAAACTCGGCGAAAATACTCTACAAAAGAATTAAAAAAGTGCCTGTCCGAGGGATTTTTCATTAAAGCATATTTTAATCAATACTTAAATAAAAAAGGTTAAAAATATTGCGTATTAAAATGCTCTTACTAGCGATACTATTAATTATTTTGTTGTTTTACTTTAAGAATTGGATTATAGTATCCAAAAAAGCATTCTCAAAACAGTTTACAGCTTTTTTCGATATTCGTAATCACATTTTAAGTAATAAGGTATGAAAGTTTTACCAAAATTGATTTCTCACCACAGATGGCGGGCGCTATAATGTAGATAGGTACTTATGATGTATGATCGGAACGTCTCAAACCTCAAAGTATTATAAAAACAATATTAATCGTTTTTCTAATATATAATCGTTTGACTGGAGTCAACAAACAAACAATCAAATTAAAACAACAAAAGATAAAAAAAGTTTGATAGGAATAACCGGGATCGATCCGCGGACTCTGGTTTAAGTGTCCACATCATTTGCTACGAAGCCAACACGGTCGATATCTGTAGCCATGAAATAAGGCATGTATTTGTACCGATTCTGAAAAATAGAATGCAAATCGTATTCTAATTTCTATTGTTGTTTTGTACATTTTAATTTCCTCAGCTCAACAGTCAGGAAAGAGGTTTTATGCTTTCTTTTATAGAAACTTATTTGGCCCGTTTCGGGCATACACAATTAAAAAAAACAAGAAACAAGGATAATTAATATTAAACACACTATTATCGGGACTTAACCGCGTAAAAACTATTTGTATTTCCCGAAGTCCCGATAATAGTGTGTTTAATATGAGTGTGTATCGCGAAAGTTTGAGACAATGTAAGGATAATTAATATTATTATATTAATGATATTAATATTTCACCGCAAGAGACGTGTTAACTATAACTAAGAAGTATAGTAACTAATGACTGGAACTACATGATTATTGAAAAAGTGTTATAGATAGTCTGTTTAAGTGTTTACCTAATAAATAGTTCTAAAATATCGCCCAGTGGTACGGAAGCCTGCATATGCGAGTCTGACCTGCATTTGACTGATTTTTAGAACTGAATAGGAGTACGTCTAACTAAAGCCTGACCGGAAATTTGGCAAAACTCGCCATATGGAACGAATGCGTGAATAGTGAACTAATATAAGTTCGCGGTTCGTCCGCGTGGAATTCGGTTATAGCATTCCCGCGGGTATTAAACGTTAAACTACAACAAGTTATAAACTAAAACCTTTCTCTTGAATCACTCTATCTATAAAAAAACCGCATCAAAATCCGTTGCGTATTTTTAAAGATGTAAGCATAGGTACATAGGGACAGACAGCAGGAAGCGACTTTGTTTTATACTATGCGTAGGTAGTATGTTGTAGTTTATGTATAATATAAGGCTGGGCGCATACGTTAGGTTTCTGAATGCGGTTTTCAGATTAGGAATTTTGACTCTAAATTCCGAACGCGCGTAGAGGTTCGGTTTTTTTCATTAGGTTTTTTCCGCCAGTGCGTAGAGGTCCGCTTTCGTGGTAACACGTTTTGGATGACGATGACGAATTAGTGGCTCTTGCTCTTTTAATGGTACTAAATAAGAATATTCAAATTCAATTTTAATCATTTATTCAGCAAATTGGCCACATAGGGGCACTTTTACATGTCAGAAAAAGAATTTACCAGCGCTTCCTAGACCCATTGCTTGAGAACCATTGCGCCGCAACAAACTCAAGCAGAAGGCCTTTTTTTCAAAATTTCCACATAGTACAAAATTTACATTTACATTACATGTATAAAATATACATATAGGTACGTACTAAAATAACATTGAAGGGATGTATAGTCCCCAACTTAAACTTAAATCTAAGATCTTAGAGATGTATAGGTATAGGTAGACCGCTTAAATGAGTCCTCGCCCGCGCGGTACAGGGGCGCGGGGGTAAGGTGACAAAGGGGATCGAGAGAGGAGCGGGCGGCAGGCGCCTGCCGCCCGCCGCCTGTAGATAGCTGAAATTTGGCATGTAGGTTCCTTGAGGAGTGTAGGGGAGCACTAAGAGAGGAATTCCCAAAATTCCCACGGAGACGGGAAAAAATGGGATTTTTACATTTTAATGTTTACGCGCGTACGAAGTCGCGGGCAACAGCTAGTTATAAATGAACTCTTTATAAGGGATCTTTTAACCCCCTTTCGGCTTTACGGGTAATTTTCTAACACTCTGTATAGTAAAAATATTGCTCGTTTAATCAGTGGCGTGCACAGAGCTGTTAGACAGGGTAGACAACAAAATATAAAATAATATTAGACTTCCCAAATAGATACCTATTCAGCATATTTTCTCGTCTTTTCGATTAATTATGGCGCATATTTATATCAATCCAAATATCCATGTATCTAAACAATGGAAGCAGAATAATCAGTGCACCCCGGGGGCCAAGAATAGTATTAGTAATTCGTATTCAAACTCGATTATCTTGCCGATTGTACCTACACCGGCCTTATTCGATTAAAACTTGCTAAAAGAAAGTTTTAAAATAGCACCATTTTCAATGGTTCATAGGTACATGCACAGCACAGACCCACTAAATAATTACCGCAGTTTTTTTTCAAAATATTCATTGTAAAAAAACTTTCCTGGTTACGACTATCAATATTTTCAAAGAACAAACCAAACAACATCATTTCAGCCGAAATATAATTTAATAATCAAAACAGATAAATAGAAAAACGACAAATAATATTAAACAACCATACATACAAAATGCATAGCAGAAAATTGCATGGAAAGCTTCCTACTCCTTCCCGACTTTCCGTTTGTTCCAATTTCTGCCACGGCATGCGCTGCGATTACTTCGAAAAGACATGTCTAAACTCCGCCGGGATGCGTGCGTTTGGTTCATACGCCTCCCGCTAGTTGGCGCTGTCGTCGTGCACACTGCCAATATGATGATGTACGCTTTGAACGTTTCCGGACGGAAGACAGAATAGTGTCCGTCTTTCTCGTTGAACGCGCGCTAGTATTGAAATTGCGACTGTCTTCGGATGTAATTATCGAGTACAGAACAGTACAAAGGATACGATGATGACCCGATAGATGAAGCTGTTTTGTGATTTAAGAATTTAAGTTAATACGTAATGCACTGATATTTTATATGTAGATGAAGCTATTAGGTATCATAATAAAGCAAATTAGATAACGTTGGGGTAGGGTAGACAGTGTCTTTTTGTCTGTATGGAGTGCACGCCACTGCGTTTAATAGTATTAAGATAACACAGTAGCTGTTTACATCTTTTTTGAAGAAAACAGTGTGGCGTAGGACGTGCGTAAAACCAAGTTAAGTTATACGTAGGACGATAACGTTTCGTTTTAAAACATACGAAGCCAGCAATAACGTTATTAGGCTGCGGAAATTTCAGCACGCTCTGCGGGCGCTGACTATAATATTCAGTTATATAAAATACTTAAAAAGCAGGAAAGCAAAATACTTAACAAAACTACGCTTAAACTACACAGATGAGTATTGTAGGTATTAAAGATAACGTAGAAGAAAATGTTTCACATAAAGACAGGCACAATAAAATCAAAATGTCTTGCGTAGTAAGGTATTACGGCTTCAAGTAACTAAACGTGTTTTAATGGGAACATTATTCTCAGACCTGATCTCAAACAGATTATAAGTATATTAAGAACGAAGTTCCATTATTGATTTCGTTCTAGGATCGCGCAGTGCCGTTAACATGTAAGGTTTACGTGTTAACAAATTAGTTTAATCCACCGAAACCGATAACTGTGAGGAAGTTAAATAAATTCCTTATATTATAGTAACGCTGAGCAAAATATTATCGTTGTGGAGAAGGTCCATGCATAGTTGCATACGCGACTGGAATTATAAACAGCTCGTTAGTGTTTCATTCAATGTGACACAATGAATGGGCAGCGGGTCTGCGGCCAGCGCGGTCCAGTTTTTAATTTAATATGTAAAGTCGTACTGTCGCTACATAAAGGCAGTTGCATCGAATGATCGAACGGTGCAGACGCGAATTCACCTTTTTTATATTTTTTATAATTCGCAAGTAAGTAAGAAAGTAAGTATATAAAAAATATATCTATATAAAGGTAATACACTCAATAATAATGAAAACGGGTCACTTTGGATGGAAAATCCTATACAAAGTAACCCGTTTTCATTGCTGTTGAGTGTAGATTTAGGAATTCGAGTCAAGCCAAAACTTCTTTTAGTGACGCCACCGTCTGCAGTTGTCGAAACTCTGCTGACAGCTGGTTCCACAATCTTACAGAGTGCACCGAAAAAGATTGAGGTTGTAGTTTTATGGGAAGGAAAGATAAGGGAGAGATCAGCACTCGATTATTAATTTAGTTAATTGAAGATATTTGAAATGAATTACCGAAGAGTTAAAGGGTCCAGATTTTGTACCTAATGGATGCCTGCAGTGCAGACGTAAGACAAGTAGATACTATAAATGAACTCCACATACGAATAAACCGGTTAAATCTAGTTTCGTTGCTTCGGTCCCCACATTTTCATTTTCACGCTTTACCGCAACACAGGATTCAATAAAAAAGTTTTCGATTTTTTCGTTCATTACTTTTGGAGAAAATCGTGTTTAAGTGATAACTGGTGCGTGCCGTCCGTGACGTTATATCACTCAATTTACTCACTCTCGCTAAAGAGCGGGCTCTACGCGCAGACCTGTATAATATGCGCATAAAGTGTTACTACGTCATTTTTGACCTACGCTCTTTTAGGATGAGGCGCTTTTTAATTTTATTTTATGTATGAAATTGTCGACTTACGAAAAAAAGAAAAAATAGGTACGTGTCCTTTTAATTTTTCCCCACTTTCTAACTAGCCAATAAAATAGCCATGTTAAGAAAAAATCAATATTGTGAACATTCATTTACGTTTTTATTAAAAAAAAAGACGGCACAATGCAGAACGCAAAGAGAAAACGATATACGTTGCGATGTCACCGTACCCTTGGAGTTCGCCCGCAGTCGGGTTTATTTAACGTGCTGCTCGCTTTTGAAGAGGGTAAGGACCGCAGCCACGTCTGATAACACCACAACCTGCGCATAAAACCACCTTATTCCCGTCTCACAACATAAATAGAACAATCGTATTATTATCCATTAAATTATGCAAAAGGTAAGCGGGGAAGTTTGCCGAACTTTGTAACAATGTAAATGTGTACAAATAGAATTTTAATTCAGTTGACACTGCTCAAATATCAGTCATCAAGAAATATTATGTGAGGATATTTATAAAGCAAACATTTGATTTAAGTAGGCGGTGTGTTTAGGCTCGACGTTTGTAATTTGTGAATTCCGGAAAACAAACTTTCTTTCTAAAAAAATACCGATTTTGCCGACAACTCTTTTGATGATTCTAACCCTTTTTAATACTCGTATCAAAATCGTTTCCTAATACAATATATACGAGCTCAATAGTTATTTGTTATGCAAGGCTGCAAAGTTGTTGTTTGCTGTGAGTGCGTGATTTGTGCGCGAAGCGAGTGGTTCAAATATAGAATCCTGAGTGTAACGAGGGTTTCAAGGCACGAGACAGCAAACGACTTTGCTGCTGAGCGCAACACAAAATTTTTCACCTCACGCGCGATTTTTCGGGAAGAAGACTTAGTTCGGCGTCGCGTACAGTTTGTGCTAACTCTGGAGGAGTTAAATTCGTATCTTCATCGCTAGAATCGCTCATATTTTCTTTATTACTTCGTATAGGTATTCTAAATTACAAAACCAGCAATCTAAAACTTTTTTTTGATTTTTTTTTCCGGAGGTTGCGTTCCAAATCACTCCTACTCGTACTTCAAGATTCAATTATTCATTGAATACAGTTAAAATATACACATATTTAAGTATTTTTGTGATAAAACATAGTAAAATAATGAAATACATCTGAAACGGTGTATTAATAATATAATTTTATTAATGATTATCATCATTAATAAAATCATCATTAAGTAAATTGAACCTTTATTTTAATAAAACTCTCACGACGAATTGCGTTTCAGAACGTATCGTTGTTTTTTTTATTGTGACAGTGGCTTCATGCGTCGTTCGAATTTCAAAAACACTTTCCACGCTAGCGGATAAAAACAACTTTTGCGCTCGGATATCAAGCTGCAAAACGACCACTTTCGAGCCAGTGAGGTGAAAAAAATATATCTACTTACTTAGGTACACGTACTCGTAGTACGTCAGTTGCACGTATATGATAATATCAGTTACTTAATAATGTAAGTCAGATGTATGTAGGTATGGTTGTTATAAAAATATTACAATAAATTAAAATAAAATCAAAATTTCAACGAATGTTCGCAACAAAATCAGATGCGTGGCAATAATTTCTCGCATTCGCTAAAAGGTTAAGTCCAATTAGTAACGCAATTCGCACCAAGATTTTAGTCTGTTTTATTGCTCGTGTAAGTATGGGGTAGTAGAGTTGAGTGTAGGTATCTAGGTGAACAAACGACGACGTAATAGCAGTTTCTCTAACAAACTTATCCCTAGTGGCCAAGTGTACGGCCGGGAGCTAGTGCAGAAGGACGCTAAACATTCACCTACGCGTGCTGAAAATTATTATTTTCAGTCCCACCTCGTTTCTAAGTAAAGAAAAAGTTAATTAAGTTTAATTTAGCGAATATCGTTTTACTTACTAATAGCTTTATAGTTAGTGCTCCCTGTTACCCTTTAAAGGTTACTTTTTCTTGAACTACTTACGTACATATTCAATACAAAGTGGCCTTTTATGTTTTTCTTTTGTCATTTAAATAGTTAACATTTAAATAAATCATGCTAGGAAAGTGATGCACGCAAGTATGGAACGCTCACAGGACATGTTGACATGATAATAATAATTATCTAATAAATGTATACTTCGTTTGAGATTAATCAATTCTTTTACCGCAAATGTATGGGGTTTCATTCCGGGGGTCCTTAAAATTCGGTTGATTCTTATACTATTGGCACTGTGTACGACGAAAGCCAGCTAACGGGCGGTGTATGAACCCTGGAAGTCGTAACTATACTAAATAATATTTTGTATAGGATTCAGGCGTCGCTCACACAACCAATCCCAAATACAATTATATTTTTACCAACTCGAAAAAAATTAAAGACCTATCCAATAGACTTAGAATCGATAGCCGATCATCATCATCATCATCATTTCAGCCGAAAGACGTCCACTGCTGGACATAGGCCTCCCCCAAGGCTCGCCACTCAGACCGGTCCTGTGCTACTTGCTTCCACCGGTTTCCCGCGACCGCGATAGCCGATACTGTGGGTTAATTATTTGCCATATTTTCTGACCCACCGTGTATAATTGCATGCTAAACACAGCTAAGTGTGCGAACTGATATAAAAAATGTGACATCTTTGTAAATAACCACTTTTAAAGCGAATAAACTTATTTAATTTCATTTCGGTTACAGTAGTTTCGAATCCCTCTTTAGTCCCTTTCGATGTTTGGAATGGATCTCTGCTTATTTACGCAACAAGAATCAAAGCTTCTTATGCTACATGTCAAAACGATGCCAAATTGAAACAGTGCCTAGACATAAATCAATTTGTGGAGTCAATACTGATTACTGGTGGGCTCTCGGTAAAAAGAGAAATCAAGTAGGCTCTGAAATTCTCAAAAGGAAATTCCAAGCGCAAGAAAAAGGTCCGCTAGAAAATTTAATCCTGCCATTACCAGAATCTTTATAGGGAATTGTAATTATACAGCAAAACGTTGAGACGATATTTTACCCACAGAATTAGCTATCGATTCTAAGCATGTTTTTTAAGCTTTTTTTAATTTCAGAATGAAAAGAAAATGTATGGGATTCACGTATCGCTCACACCATCAATCCCATAGTGAGCCATTCATTTTTTTTTACTAAATCTAAAAAATTAAAAACCTAATAAACTGATTAAATAGCTGATTATGTGGGTGAAATATCATCACAACATTTTGCTTGACTCCGTATAATATTGATTTTGGAATTACGGCAATCGAGAATAAGGCAAATGTACGATATCGAACAACAAAGACTCAAGTGTGTAACAACAAAGTGTCAAGTAATGCTTCAACGTTATTTGGTATTGCACTTTCTTCAGTTTCTTTTATCCCGGAATTCTATACCAGGCGTAAAAATATACTTTTAGATAGGCAACAGGCTCACACATCCATCACAATCTTCACCGATCTGTCAGCGGGACCAGAAATAGAAATCAAATTGCTCCTCGACAAGAAGTGAGCTAAGTGCACAAGAAGGAAGTTATATATTTACACAAAACTTGATACTTTTGTAGCTTTCAAGTTTTATTTTCTTTGTTTTAAAAATGCACAGACCTGGCCTATTTGCTGAATAAATGTTTTTATTTGATTTTAATTTTATAGCGGATAAAAACATACCATAGAATCTATTTTAAACAAGTTCAATTGATAAAATATTTGCATGTGGGAACAGAGTTAGGGGAGTTTCTTAACTAAGCGACTTTTCTCTCGGTCTTTTGTTAAAACTATCCATGTATATTGTTATTCCAGAGTCAAACAAGTCCCACTGCTGGGCACAGGCAGGCTCTCATCATGAGAGGGTTTGGGCTATAGTCCCCACGCGGGCCCGCTGCGGATTTAGGACATCACACACATCTTTGAATTACTTCGCAGATAAGTGCAGTTTCCTCACGATGTTTTCCTTCATCGAAGAGGCGGTAGGTCGAACCACTAGGCCACCACGGCTTCTTAAACCACTAGGGCACTGAAACGTTGGACGTCAAAAGGCAAGATGGAAAGATGACATATCATAAGGATTGCTGGGACGCGGTGGATGACAACAGCAAAGGAGAGGGGAAACTGGGGAAATTTGAAGGGGACCTTCACTCAGCAGTGGGTCGATACGGGTTGAAAAGAGGTAGAGAAGAAATTCAAAAATATGTCTATCCAATCACTAAACAAATATCTTGGGATGAGTATTGAGAATTAAATTAATATGGCTCCGCTTACTTCCACGAGTAACGATAAGTATACTATATAGTACTGATATTTGACATCGTCTTTATAGTTCTCCATTAACAGTCGTCAGACGGTTAGCTGTATTCAATACTAAAATTAAACCAGAAAACCACATTTAGACACGATCAAGTTTACGCTATCAGCGTGAATCGATCTGCTGTGGCAAAACAAGCTTATTTAAATGGCACAGAACTGGCAAGAAGTGGACTAAAATCTTTGCTTGGATTTATTTGTCAGAAGTGGACGGACGTAGTGGAGAACTTACGCCGCATACATTTAGTGAGTCGCGTTTTCTGCGTCGCCCTGGGACTACGAAAGCTATTATTTTATCATTGAATAGGGAATAGGTACTGTAAAGAAATGTCAAATACGCAAAGTGCTTTCTCTTGTAAAAGACCAATTCAATTTCACTATACACCGATATATCTCCTTAAACTTGAATAGCAGAGAGCTTTACACCAGAATAACGGAGCTATTGTCGGCCCGGCCTTGAATAGACTCCGGGTGTTAGGCACATTCAGGTCTGGAGCGATTCACTGGCAATTCAAATACGTAAGAAAAATGTATTTGCTGCTTGTCAATGTACTCTTTATTACATTTTCATTTTTGCTGAATCAATGAACGATCCATTTGCCTAGTTTTGGTAGAACCCATTGAGATCCTCACGCTTATCTATGGATTGCTTTTCGCACCACACAACAGCCCACACAGCCTATTTACGGCCCAACGCTTGGTACAGGCCTCTTCTCATCACGAGCGGGTTTGGGCAATAGTCCCCACGCGGGCCCAGTGCTAAATTCATATTGAATTTCGCACATAGATAGGTAAACTGAGAGGGTGCGAGCTGGAGCCCCGACCCCCTGCATGAGAAAACCACTAGGCTACTACGTTTTTTTTTCTTCTATTCTCTTCGCAACATTTATACATCAAGCAAGCCAAGAACTTGCTGAACTCCGACAGTATTTCAAACGAGAACAAACTAAAGTCACAAATACTTTTCGAGTAAGTAATCAAATATCGTCAGCATGTACGTATGTAGTCACAGACTACTTCAAAATTGAATACATAAAAGTTACGGCAATGAACGTTAAAAAAGTTCCCTTAATCTTGAAAACAATTCAGAAATTGATTTCTACATATTCTCACGAATTGCGTGAAATGAAGTTCGAATGTGGCTTGCTTAATAATGTGTTTATGAATAATAAACTACGATAACATTCTTAGTAGAGGTTTACAAGGTTCTATGTTGTAGACATGAATTATTAAAGGGTTCGTCAGTAAAAGTAATCCTCCATTAATTTAGGGTTCATACTTGACTTTATTTCACTAAATCTTCTTTTCATAAAAAAATATATACCTATTTATATGTAAGGACGTAGAATAAATAAAAGTGTGGCTATGCACTAGAAATAATCTACCAGTTATTTATAGGAGTCCCGCCCCTCCACAATTCAAAACGCTTCAATGTATTTGTAAAGCGGGTAGGTATTTAAAGAGCACCACCAACACTCTCAACGCATGTGTGCCGTCAAACATGTTAGAGTGTTAGTGGTGCTCTTTAAATGCTTTTCAAATACATTGAACCGTTTTGAATTGTGGAGGGACGGGACTTCCTATAGTAGATTATCTTTACTAGCTCATGATTAGCGGACTGCTACACCGAATATCACACGCGTAAGCCTTCAACACGATGTAGCGACCACCCTGTAAATACTTCCGGAATCCATACAATGAGGCTGTAAGACCGGTATTCATTCAACATGTGCAGAAAGAAGCATGGTCTAAGAAAACAAAGTATGCCGATCCGGCTGACGTGTCACCGTAACGTCAAAGTCGAGTTGCCACCTTATTGCAATAAAACAAAAATTGAGGAAATATTTTCTGCCGTTATAATGCAAAATAAATTATTTGCGCATTACTATTGACATTTACTTGTTTGAAGCACACGAAATGGGAGAAGTTAAAAACCAATGAACGTAATAATTTAATGAAACACTCACGGGATACATGGGGTTCGGGGATTATTTTAATACACCACTTCCAACACACAGCACTTCGAATGACGTAAGGGTGACACCCACACTACTACAGAATACCGGACTGTCATACCTGGCGAAGTATTATTGTATCATTCAGTGGATGTTTTTGACAAATGTCACTTTGATGATGGTGAAAAATACAAAACGAAATTTCAAAGCATACTGAAACTAGTTACGTTTAAGAGGTAAGAAAGTGTCCAAAAGCGCGGGCTTGATTTACCAGGGTCACTGGACGGTGTCATTTGCAGACCCGTTTATCAATCCTAAACCTTCATAAGTGGATTGTAAGGGTAAGTCATGTCCTAACATCAATGAGCAAACAGGCAACCGCGCGGCCGAGTGGCCACGGCGGCGGTAATTGAACGCTAGTTCTGCTTGATTTGTGGAATGTGGATTCAAACTGTAAAGCCACTCCAGCTCTTTGTAGCCGCCACAGTGATCGGATGACTAAATCCACGAGACGCTACTCACTTGTAACATTTAAACTTACTGAGAAGGGTATAAAGCGGATATTGCTCCCATGAAAATTCCGTAGGAAAATTGAAGTCTGCCCCTGATTACCCTTTCTATTTTCACAGCTAGAACTATGTATGCTGTAGAGAAAGATGAAATCAAAAGAAACTACATGATATTTACATTCGTAAATAATACCTACACCAACATTAAAAAAACCGAATTGTGATTAGTTTTAGTCCATTCCAACGCAATTAAAGAAGTTACTGCAGAAGATACCCCGTGGACTCAATAAAGTTGTTTAATCTCGCTATAACCGAGAGAGTAGGCGTCCGCTCAAGGAAAGTTGTTGTTTCCAAGGAAATATCACGCTAAAAATACGTGTTAAAGGATCTCTGCGCAATTCTGCTCGTTTTATTAAACGAGGTACTAAAGTCCATGGTAGCTTTATAGATATTAACTTAGCACAATGTCGCAGCTACGATGGGCGAACATGGCCGCACTCATAAAATTTGCATTTTCTGAAGAATCGTCGCCAATTAGGTTAGCGGCACGATGTCTAGCGCCGACTCGCGCCGGCCGCTTCTCGTCCACATTAACATATATATTACACATCAGTCGGATCCAGCCGAGCACGCCAGTTAGTCTGACGAGCGCTCAGACTCACTAACCACCCAATTAATTTCAATAATGTCGCTTCCACCATTTGTTTCTCTTCAACGCTTCACTTGTAGTAATTATGACGCATTTCGCTACAGTTATTACACAAGCTAATGGTTTTTACAAGTGCACTTGTAATGACTATATTTTGCGCTAATACAGAGACCTCTATTCGAGGCCGTCGTTAAGATAATATTTTACATTCACATAAACACTAAGGCTCTTCAAGGGTGCTTCGTCATTAATGATAACATAATGAATAAGCGAGTTTCAAATTAATGACGACACCGCTTATTACGTAAAGCCTTGAAAGCTTATCAATATAAGATCTTAATTGAAATTAAATTTACTATCATTGCTGAAAAAAGTAATTAAGGTTAGCCCAGGCCCAAGCACATACAGGGGCCAGACGCTATACCCCAATATCTAGTCAACGATTCTATTCATTATGGACTTCAAATTCATCATCATCATCATTTCATCCGAAAGACGTCCACTGCTGGACATAGGTCTCCCCCAAGGCGCGCCACTCAGACCGGTCCTGTGCCACTCGCATCCAGTGCGTTACCGCGACCTTTACAAGTTCGTCACTCCATCTTGTTGGAGGCCTACCGACTATTTAATTTACTTCTTCATTTAGCAATCGCAAATACGACGTATGCCTGGAAGATAAGCAAAGTTTTGCCAAGCACTAATCAGACTGAGTCAGCTTTGGACTTTGGACTCATCAACCCTTCACCAAGGTATACATGTTTTAAACTATATACTCTTTATACCTACCTGCCTGATGCTCATTGTGTGAGCCACTGGCTCGTAAACGTACTGCCTTTCTTAGCTCATATAAAAATGTAATTGAGAAGTAGATTAATTTCTCACTCTCGGAGATATAAGAGCGGGGACGTACATAATCATTGCCATAAAATTTCCAAGCGGACGAAACGTACCAAATTGGACTTACTTGGATTTACAGCGATCTCACTCTCTCCGTGATCTTCCAAATTCAAATACCGACGCCGTGACGGCCCCAACATGACACGAGCAGCGGGCGGCTGTAAGCGCGGCGATGCGATTGCTTGAAAACGGTTCAGTTCAAGTCCTGCACTTTACACAAAGTACGACGAATAGTCTAATCTGTAAATCACTAAAAAGACCCCGGGGCAATGATTATTTCACAGAAAACAATTAAAATGCGGTTCTACGATAGCACAACGTGACGTATCAGTAGGAGTTCCGTTGGAAGACTAACTTTTTAATTTTTACTTTTTTTATTACTTAATGGCGGAAAAACCGCGGCCAGCAATGTGCGGTGCGCGCTGTTTTCTTTACCCACAGTCTTCACCAAGTCTTCACCTTCATGGCAGAGCTTTCGTCAAATTATGGCATCTTCGATTTGGCTTGAACACACAAAATTAGATATTCATAAACCTTATAGTTAGGATGTAAAGATTAGCAGTATGTAGTTAGTTTGTAGGTTCCAATAATAATAAAGAAGTAAATAAAAAAGTTTATTAATAATACATATATCTATCCATAATTTTGCATTTCTAAGAGTCTCAATATTACATTATTTATCAACAACTTTTATGTCTTCTTATTCTTCATCTGAATATTAATTAGTAAATTACAATTTCAATTTCCGAAGCCCGATTTTAATTAAGGTCACAAATTATTAATGCTGGCAATTTAAAAGTGTTCTTCGTATATCTCTACGCCGTAATACATCAAGCAGTGAGAAAATGTTCCTTTAAAAAATGGAAAGGAAAACGGAAAAGTTGCATAACGGTACTTTCTTGCATGTTTGCATAAAGTGAAGATTTAGCGCCAAGTAGGTTGCGCCACAATGCCGGCCAGCGCCTCTTCTGTATTCAGGAGCGCGACCTCCGTATTGTATTTAATCTCGCTCGGCAGTGGCAAACTTTAAACTCTTCTTTAAATGAGGCGAAAGTTCCAACGCGAGATTTTAGTTCTTGACACCATGACACGAATCATCCGCATTGAAAATAATACCGTGGTGCGTCACACTTTATTTCATTTCGTTTGTTTACGAGCCGAAATTGGTACAAATACCATCAATTTGCGCAGTACTGAGCGATAGCTTTGATAATTTTCATGATTATCAGCATCGTTACGGCATAATGATGTCATTAAACCGGTCCAAGAGACTGGTTTTTTGGGTTTAGTGAATGGGGGCAAAAGATCGGATGCGCACTGCTTGAAAGTTGGAAACATACAATTAAAATTTTCACTTAAAATTAGTAACAAATACATAAATCTTTCTTTTGTTGTGAAAGTTAATTAAGAGTTATCAAAACTGAAATGTACAATAAAATTATAAAGATAAGCAGTAATAATCGTTAAAAAATTCATCGACATTTCTTTTTCGCAGACGCAACGCAAATGTTCATTGTTGAAAATAATATTCTACTATTTTACGACAGTTAAGTATACAGTACCTGGGAGACATAGCTTTGCTCGGGTTAAAATAGCTAATAAAATCTCCCAGATATGAGACTGAGAGCTCCCGAAAACACCTATAATAGATTTTTTATCCAAATCGTTAGATCCGTTTGTGTAAATAAAGAAATATACAAGTTTACATATTTACCTATTGTTAAGAGCACTTCAAAATACACTCAGCAGCAATTAATTCGGGTCACATTGTATGGAAAATACAAAGTGACCCGAATTCATTGCTGTCCAGTGTAGTAACACATTCACCGTGGATTTCATTCATAGAGCGTTCTCTAATTTGACGAAGAAATCTGGCAACAACGAAACCATATAGTAGTTTGTCTCTGCTGTTGTAAAAAAATGAAGTTTTTTTTTTATTCAAACACAAGCTTTTATTTCAATGCGCTAAAGAGGAAAATAAACTTTTCCTGACAAAACTTCTGGTAGGTATCAAAAAGCGCAGTGGTCAATTCAAATTGAATTTCGCACATAAGTAAACTTAGAGGTGCGAGCCGGAATCGAACCCCCAACCCTCTGCATGAGAGGCGGTAGGTCGAACCACTAGGCCACCACGGCTGCACTACCCTGCTCTATCTATCTACCCTTAAAAACTGCATTCAAATCGGTTCAGTAGTTTCGGAGATTAACAAACAGACAGACAGACAGAAAAGATTTCTAAAAATCGCTGTTTTGTGGTCTACCATACATCTTTCGACCCCCCGTTCCTTTTTTTGAACTTTTCCTTCTATGTAAAGACACGCCGGGTTCTGCTCTTTTATTATAGTATAGATAGATAGAAGATAAAAGCTTGCCTTTTTAAAAAGATGTCACTGTGATATTATTTTTAAGGTTTTAAAACAGCATCGGTATCTGTTCTATCATCTATGGCTGCTTCGGAATGTACTCTTATATCTAACAGAGTACCTTGATTGCAAAATTTTGTTACGTTTGGCGACAGTAAAAGGGTTAATTCTTCACATTCATTTAATAGGGATGACGACAGGGTGAAGAAATCGAAATTCTAATTAGTCCGTCAGTCAGGTAATAAAAAAATATTAGACACGTATTTTTTGTTTTATCAAATTAACAAAGAATGACTAAGTTAAAACGCATTAAAGTTGGAGTGTGGGGGCTAACTACGTCACCGTTAGGTATAAATCGTACCTAACTGTGACGTCACGCGACATTTCAACTCAATATATCTCCGTATAAGTTTGATTACGTGAAAAAAGAAAAAATACGTGTCCAATACTTTACAATAATCTTCCTGATAGACTAGGGAAAAATAAGTTGTCGTCATCCCTATTGCCTTAATCATATTTATTATTTATATACATAAATAAACATAATTGTGTATGCGTTCTGGAACCTGGTACCCACTCGAGTTTTAAATTCATAAAATTATAACATTTTGAATACCGGTTTATGCTTTGTTACCTAGACTTGATTTTCGCCCACACTGTACCCTGAAAGGCCGGTTCCGGTAAATATTGGTGCCACGAATTCAATCTACGCGGGACAAAACTCGGTGAGATTAGTTTTATTATAAAGGCGTTGAATAAATAAACAGGGTTACGGTCTGAAAACATTCATTATTCTCAGTTTTAAGACTTTCAATATTACTTATTATTTACTTCGCTAAATTTATATAATCAAAGTCAAAGTCAAAGTACATTTATTTGCATAAACATAGGTATTAAGGCATAGGTTTTAAAAAAAAAAACAATAAATAATTCACGTCAGGAATGTATATAATGTATAGGCGGCGGTAACCGCTTTGCTGGACCGTCTGCCTGTTTAAAATGATAGATGATGGTAGAAATTCCTCATGCCTTTTTTTCTTTGTTATTGGTTGGTGCTATTTGGTCACCTAATGATAAGCGGTCACTGCGGCCCATGAACATAAGAAATCATAAGATATAGAAAGCGTTGCCAACCGAAAATTTCACCGGCTGCTTTACCCTCATTGCTCGGAGATGCTTAGTTCTAGAACGCTGTAATTTGGCATGAATATACATATTCGTTACGCTGACAAAGTGGTAAAATAAAATTTTGAAATATATTTTTTATAGGGTACCTCCCCTACTCATAAAGTGGAGATAAAAAATATTGTGGGTTTGTTAAAACCATTTTTTGATTACGTGATGCGTTTGTGAAATATCAAGCTTTAAAGTGCTATTTTTTTGTTAGTCACGTGTCCCCCCCCCCCCCGCCAGCTAAATGGTGCTATTTGGATGGCTAAAAAAATCACGGTTGTGGCATATATAACGTAGTTGAAAGAAAAACTATCACAGCTAAGTAGGCTGTACAAACTTCAACAGGGGCGTCGGGCGGGCACGTCATACCTCAGGCTAGTTAATAAGTCTTAAAATGGTACTGTGGGCATCGTCAACTTAGGAACCCTATACTTTGCGCGTGGCTCGACACGCACTTGGCCGGTTTTTTATTGTTTTATATTCTTGTAGGGTTTCGAACCTCAAGAGGTAATAACGGAACCCTTACAGGATGACTCGTGTGTCTGTCCGTCCGTCTGTCACAGTAGATTTTCTCCGAAACTACTGGACCGATTCAGTTGAAATTTGGTACATATATGTAAGTTTGTGACCCAAAGACGGACGTGTAACGAAAATAAATGAAATTTTCTCAAACATGCTCGGAAATGTTCGTGTTACTTTCAAAAAAAGAAGACGCGAGGCTGTCCATTGCCGGCCTTGGCCAGCAAAAACATTATTGCCGTGTGTTTTTTTTTTAAATTCGCTTGCTATTTGAGGCACCTCTGTAGAGCAACTGACAAATTCATGGAGGTAATAAGTACAACTTCCATGGCCAAATCATCCACGATCATGGAAGTAGTAAATACTGATGTGGGGTAAGTGCGCCTAAATTTATTTCGCCCCTATGCCTTGTAAACAGCCAACTACTAGCTGAATAATATTTATAGGTTTCGATATATTTATGTTAGGCGCACTTACCCCATCCTGGCGCACTTGCCCCGAAACTGACAAATCCATGGAGGTAATAAGTACAACTTCCATGCCCAAATCATCCACGATCATGGAAGTAGGTAGTAAATACTGATGTGGGGTAAGTGCGCCTAAATTTACTTCGCCCCTATGCCTTTCAAACAGCCAACTACTAGTTGAGTAATATTTATAGGTTTCGATATATTTATGTTAGGTGCACTTACCCTATCCTGGCGCACTTGACCCGATTGACCTTACGTATTTCCTCGCTGTTTGAGAAAAGCATTTATGTATACCTCGGCCGCAATTGCGATTGCCGGACTCGTACTAATAGAAGGCTTCGCTTCGCTCAGTCTTCTAACTGACTCGTCCGGCAATGCGCTACTTGGCGGCCTCTGCAATAATGTCCTATTAAACATAGACCCTATTTTTGGGGGCTATATTTGAAAAAATATTACCTAATAAAGTTTTTCAAACAACCTATATAGTGTGACATATGAAATGAAAGTACTTCTTATGAGGATTTCAAATGTTTTTTTATATTCCATTTTTGTTCAATACTTTTCGAGTTATTTAAGAAAATAGGCGAAAACTGACCATTTGCCCCCTTATCTCCGAAACTGCTAGACCTAAAATTATGGAAAAAATACGGAGGATAGTTATTGACCTATAAATTTCAGGAAAATTATTAAGAAGTCCATGGTATTTGGAATCTATCATATAAAAGAGCTTATCCTGTGAGACGTCATTGAAAATAATCAAGGGTCGGAACCCTCTCCACGCGAGTTTAACTCGCTTCTAGGCCGGCTTTTTTAATTTCCTCGCAGTCGAAGTTAAAAGCAGAGTTTACACGACCAACCCATTGTACCTGTAAATCTCGGGTAAAATGCTCCTATTGTACAATCTACAATTATGGAAAGGATGAAATTAAATTTTCTCAAACATGCAATGAAATAAATAAATAAAATAATATTTTATATAAAATTTATTTTGTCTTTTTTACATAAATAAAACTGCGCTACCTATGTAGCAAATATGGTTCATTTTTTAAAGCTGTATTGGCAGAATGTCATAGCGAACCATAGAGTAAATATTGCTTGTGGCGTTTTAAATGGCGGAATGCCAAGATTCTGTGTCACAAATATATTAAATGGAAATTTAAAAAAGTACCTCACTTCGTTCGGCCGTATATACATGGTGGGTCAGAAAATATGGCAAATAATTAACCCACAGTTTCGGCTATCGATTCTAAGTATATTGTATATGTCTTTAATTTTTTTTGAGTTGGTAAAAAAATAATATTTTGCATAGGATTCAGGCGTCGCTCACACAACCAATCCCATATACAATTATTTTTTTACCAACTCGAAAAAAATTAAACACCTATACAATATACTTAGAATCGATAGCCGATACTATGGTTTAATTATTTGCCATATTTTCTGACCCACCGTGTATAATACTCGGCCTGCAACTTCCTCCTTCCCGGCCTCTGTAGTAATGTACTATTACATTGTAGCAAGCCAAAATAGCCACGGCTTTTTTGGATATTAGTGGTGCGATTAGGTAGGTAGTCGTTTGCGTGATAAGTATAATTGAATTGAAACCTACATCAAGTGGAATTATTCTGTTGACACGGAACAAAATGATTACAGCGGCATACGCGCACGACGAAACGAACAAAACTCAAATCATACCCGCCGACGTTTCTTTGCATAAGAGAACACTTAATTCCCTTTTAATAACTAAATTGTTTGAATGTGCTATTTTAATCGGGCCTAATTAATATGTTTCTAATAACGGGAAAGTGGGTTCGTGTACCTAAGTACGCTCCAATATACAGGTTCAAATGTTGGGTTAATAATATCAAACATTTGAATATATAGTGTGCCAAAATAACAATTTCACTGTAAACATATTTACATACATTTAATAGTAGACAGATAATTTTATATCTGTGGAGCTGATAGCTGCTTCAAATGTCGGCAACATCGACTCGTCCTACGTATATGTAGAGATCTTCTACTATCTAAAGTCCCGCGCCTTCACATTTCACAACGCTTATTTATTTTTATTATTATTTAAAAAGCACCACCAATACTCTCAACGCATAGTTGATGGCTGTCTCAGCACGCACACATGTGCTAAGAGTGTTGGTGGTGCTTTTTAAATACATTGAAGCGTTTTGAAATGTGAAGGCGCGGGACTTTAGATAGTAGAAGATCTCTACTAGTGTAAGTGACATTTTCGACTTTTTTTGCTGATTTATGGCTACAACAGTTTCGTACGTAAATTCCTATTACTTTTGGAGATAAAGTGACGAATACTAGGGCCTTACTCACAAAAAGTGTTCTCAGCCTAATAATCGTCGGCATTTTTGTTTTCTTAGAGAAATTAATATGTAATACTTTAATTGATTGATTAAAAAATATTACTTCAAATTGAATGATGTCATAAAATCAAAAAAATATCTGATGGTACAAACCGCATGTCATTTCACAAGATCTTAAATGGCGCTGATGAAATACGTTTCTGACCGAAATTAGAAGCAAATTTTTAATCAAAGGGAGCGCGAGGACACTATGTTAATTATGAGAACAGGTGTTTGGAAAATAAAATAAATATGAAAACAACATCGCAGTCAGAAAATATTCAGAATACTTCTGAGGAAAACTCTAAACTATGTAGGTAATAAAAATAGGTAGACCCATGCCAAACTTGATTTGCCGAAGATAAAGCTGTACTTAAATGTAAAAATTACCTGTTTTGAGAATGGCCGACTAATGTATCTAACGCGACTAATGTATCTACGATGTATTGCATCAGTATCTAGTCACTTGCAACTGTATACGCTGCACTGATATTGTGAAGGGGCGATGCGAGTTTGATGTGGGTATCTGACAGTTACACCAGTATGCGTGCTCGCTCGCGCATGCATCGTTCGTTTTCTCAGTTAGCACAAATGATAAGTATATATTAAAACGCTTTTATTAGGTCGACCTGTTTGTAACTATGTAATGGAATTTTGCAAGTTAAATTTGACCCCACTTTCCGATTTCCGATTGAGCTGAAATTTTGCACGAATATGTATATCGCGTGACGATGTAATATTATGATGACGTGGAGCTGATCTGATGATGGAGCTGGAAGGTGGCCATAGGAACTCCGTAATAAAACTATATACCTAAACCCAACGAATTTGGGCTCGTTTGATTCGTCTTGAATGGTAGATGAAGGATTTATAAAAGAAAAGTACATTCAGCAATAAAAGCGTGTCCCAAATATTTGATTTTTGAAATAACTTATTTATTTATTTACACCTTGTTTCACAGTAGTAAAATCTAATATAAAAGGCGAACTTAATGCCATAAGGCATTCTCTACCAGTTAATAATTTAATGAGTCAGACGTCTAAAAAGACTTCTACGAGCATCATAAAGGTAGCATGTGTTAACTTTACGATGCGTTTTGCGATGAATTGCTATAAATACTGTAAAAATTACAATATTTAATCAATTTGAGAGTGGTGAGATCGTGGTCTAATGCTTGCTTATATTAATAAAAAAGTGGTAGGTATAGTACACCACATCGTTATGTGAAATATGCGTAGAAGTGTATCTGCCATGTTCTTTGAAAATACAAATTATTTCGAAATTGCATTAGTATAGACTAAGGTAAAATGAAACATGTCTAATTATTAATATAACATTTTGTGAAAAATTCTGAAAAGAAAAGTTATGAATTAAGGAACACGATTTTGCACTTGCACTAGTATGCGTGGGATGTGTCGACACAGTTACACTCAGAATTCAGTGCTCCCTGATCGATGAGCTTATAGTCTAACAGCTTATTCAAAGGTGACCAACATGTTATTTTCCTGTACCCTTTCATACGGGTTTACGTATTACGTACGTATAGTCCCCAAGCGACCAGAGTCATATACAAAGGCGAGCTTATTTAGTTTCCAGATATGACACCTAGATAAATCGATTTTTAAACCCCGTAAAACCCCATACTTATTGCAAATTTTCTCCAAGTCGTCAGATCCGTTTGTTTGTAAGATAAGTATAAAATTACAAGGTTAGCGCAAAGTAATAAGAGTATTTCCAGAACGCGTTCAGGTTTCAGCTCAGGTCAGGTCAGACATGTATTCAGCGCTCCACTGAGGATAATTTAATTCGTCCATTCATGGAGGTGCGAATTCGCGAGTGCGTACCGGAGGGCGCGGCCCCCTAGCGCTGACGTCAACCACCCCCCTCTCCACCCGATTATAAATAGCCGTACCGATAACACGCTACAGGTTTCGGCCCGTTTTACTTCCCACTAATATTTCGAATCCCTTTAAAATATTATTACTTACTAATCACCGTGAAATTAAATACCTAGAACTACATCGAAAACCTCGACCACTTGAAAGTACCTAATGCTATGTGAAATTTCGTTTAAATTCCAAACAATCGGAAAGGTTCTGATTCCATGTTGCCTCGATGTTTTTTCGTGAGCTAGGTATCATTAGAGAGTTGGAGTTTTAGCTTGTTATATTTTCACCGTTCGTTAATCGGAATGTTCGCTCAGTGAGTAGGTATACGAGGCACTCCGGAGGCGTGAACCGATCCGTCGCGGGTTCACGCGGCTAATGATCTTTGAACATGTTTCTCACACACACATGTATATACCTTTATTAACATAATAGCGTTCCCGCGGGAAATATGCGTTTTTTTTTCGGAATAAAGAGTAACCTATATTTGTTGACTACTCCCATACCAAATTGTGTTGCAATCTGACCAGTAGTATTGGAGTTAAATCCGGACATACAGCACGACACAGCTTAGAGGGCGCGCTGCAAGACACTTAAGCCGTTGACGCGGAGTCTATTATTGCTTAATCCGCGCGCCTTCTAAGTTGTGTCGTGCTATACAGTATACACATAGGTACCTATATTCGAACAGTAAAATTTTGTGACCATCGTATTTTTGTGTACAGCATCGTTTTTATAGTCCCCTCGACTTGAACGTTTTTTTATATAATTTTTTAATTTACAAACACGTGTTTTCTACAGACTTATTGTGAGTACCTACATGAAAAATACTAGATTTTCCCGCGATTTCATTTGCGTTAAAACTTCTGTCCACCTTTCTCGCCCCCATAAGGAATTATTACGAACTAAAAGTAGTAAAATTTACCCCCCTAAAATGGTTTTCATTTATTTACTTCACACGTCCTTCTTTAGGTCACTTATTAACATATGTAATAGCAAAAACTGACAGACACGCGAATGATTCTGTAAGGTCTTATTCCTTTTGAGGTTCGGAACTTATTTTAACTATGCCAATAAAAAGTTCCTAATTAATTACCTACTGTGAAGGAAGATGTTCCCACCCCTCGTCATGTACGTATCTATCTAAATATATGTAGTGAAATGCTTCGGGCGTTCAAATATACTGAGGTGCTAGAAACATACTGAATGAAGTCAGATTTTACCACTGACAGTAAAAATAACTTTGGCTTTGGGCGGATAGACTTCCAAATCCCGCCAAGACCCTTGCCTGCTTTAAATACTTGTTTTGTTATCCTTTACCAATTGTGCTTGATTGCTTTTAATAGGTAGGTAATGTAAACCTCCTTTATTATATTTCGATCCGACTCCGCAACATAAGGGAGGAAAGTATGTGTATATAGGTTCGCAGAGAACAAATAAGACTAAAATAAACTCTGTAGATAGGTACCTGCCTAAATTAGCAGAGGGCTCACACTTAGCTTGCCAGACTAGTTTTTATTGTAAAACTTTGAGCAGTCTCCCTAATGTACGTCGACGATTTGCTCATTGGACGTACCCCCACAGTTCCCCACCACTTCCACGTGGGTACCTATATTAACCACAACATCTTACTGATATAATAAAGCTGAAAGTTTGTGTTTGGACTAGCACTAGCGCCTCTAGTGGCAAATTCACACACGATAGCCCCCATTGCAATAGATACTGTGCTGAAAAGGAAGATAATGTAAGATAAGGTCATAATTAAGGACATTGGAAATCCCATGACCCAATTTATAAACTCGATTGAGGCCCCGGATAAGTTACGCAACAACGGCACAATAGCTGACTTCCTTGCTTCTTTTTTGCATGCCAGATGCTGGCGAAATGTATGGAACCACCCAAACCAATCCACCTTGTACACTACATTTTAAGCAAAATAAAATTTTATTCTATTCTTCTATTCTATTCTATTCCTTCACGTCGACGTATTTTATACAAGACCTTGTAAGTACTTAACCGTATTAGTCTGTGTGTCTTATCTTAAGATAGGTTACGTTTGAATATCGAAGGTTTACGGGTGTTCCAAACAGAACACCTGCAATAAAACACACGCTGTCGCGTCCATACGAGCGTCATAAAAAAGTTGCCGTGTTGCGTAACCGAATAAAAAGTATAAAAACCACTTTGTTATCGATAAACGTTCAAGCTTGATGAAATTGTTAGTGCGGCGTTACTGTGAAACATTTGCGAATGAATAAGTATCGACCGACTAGTAAAGTTATTTATTGAATATGTGCCTGTCCATTTTTATAGGTGTTATTCAGTTTTCCTGTACACCTAGTTCAGAAAGTCTAAATTATTATTTAAACCAAGATTAAATTAGGCTGGTTATTAACTATTTACATAGAATAGAATGGGTATTTATTTTGAAAAAAAACAGTAAAGTTTTACTTTTGGGCTTATGGCTACCTTAAATCAAGTTTTTTTTTTAAACGAATCAACTCAGCTTTAGCCGATTTCGATAACATTGGCACAGGGCGGACACGGCCTATAAAAGCACGATTTCGAACACAAATCGAATGAAGTGTCAATGTTTGCGTGCGAGGACGTCTGTACACTTGTAAATGTGTGTGTACTACTAAGTACGCGGACCAAGGATTCACTCTCCATCTCCGGATGAAACAAATGACGGTTAGGACGAATTGGGCGCGAGTTAAGCGCCGGCTAGATTCAGGCGAGTCATTCCGTGGCCATTCTGTATGTTACTATTAAATATTCTGTGACATTGGTCTATGTCATAAAAATCTAAACCTAGATCTAATAACCACTAGTTTTAGTACTAGACGGTTCTAATATAAATTTACGTAGTTTTCACTGTATCCTTGAGTTGACTTATTAACGATGTCCAAAACTGATAGGGAGCCATTAGTCTAATTGCAATCGTTTCGAATCATCAGTCTCAACTCAACAAGCCGACTATGCAACTTTGAAAGCTAAGCTTGCCTGATTGAGGCTAGATCATCAAGAGCATCGATTAGTTGT